>CALYLW010000015.1:3760105-3911479 GCA_944989445.1 Ampullaceana balthica | reverse complement strand
TTAGAAAGTACTCTAATATATTATATGATTATACTACAGTTAGAAAGTACTCTAATATATTATATGATTATACTACAGTTAGAAAGTACTCTAATATATTATATGATTATACTACAGTTAGAAAGTACTCTAATATATTATATGATTATACTACAGTTAGAAAGTACTCTAATATATTATATGATTATACTACAGTTAGAAAGTACTCTAATATATTATATGATTATACTACAGTTAGAAAGTACTCTAATATATTATATGATTATACTACAGTTAGAAAGTACTCTAATATATTATATGATTATACTACAGTTAGAAAGTACTCTAATATATTATATGATTATACTACAGTTAGAAAGTACTCTAATATATTATATGATTATACTACAGTTAGAAAGTACTCTAATATATTATATGATTATACTACAGTTAGAAAGTACTCTAATATATTATATGATTATACTACAGTTAGAAAGTACTCTAATATATTATATGATTATACTACAGTTAGAAAGTACTCTAATATATTATATGATTATACTACAGTTAGAAAGTACTCTAATATATTATATGATTATACTACAGTTAGAAAGTACTCTAATATATTATATGATTATACTACAGTTAGAAAGTACTCTAATATATTATATGATTATACTACAGTTAGAAAGTACTCTAATATATTATATGATTATACTACAGTTAGAAAGTACTCTAATATATTATATGATTATACTACAGTTAGAAAGTACTCTAATATATTATATGATTATACTACAGTTAGAAAGTACTCTAATATATTATATGATTATACTACAGTTAGAAAGTACTCTAATATATTATATGATTATACTACAGTTAGAAAGTACTCTAATATATTATATGATTATACTACAGTTAGAAAGTACTCTAATATATTATATGATTATACTACAGTTAGAAAGTACTCTAATATATTATATGATTATACTACAGTTAGAAAGTACTCTAATATATTATATGATTATACTACAGTTAGAAAGTACTCTAATATATTATATGATTATACTACAGTTAGAAAGTACTCTAATATATTATATGATTATACTACAGTTAGAAAGTACTCTAATATATTATATGATTATACTACAGTTAGAAAGTACTCTAATATATTATATGATTATACTACAGTTAGAAAGTACTCTAATATATTATATGATTATACTACAGTTAGAAAGTACTCTAATATATTATATGATTATACTACAGTTAGAAAGTACTCTAATATATTATATGATTATACTACAGTTAGAAAGTACTCTAATATATTATATGATTATACTACAGTTAGAAAGTACTCTAATATATTATATGATTATACTACAGTTAGAAAGTACTCTAATATATTATATGATTATACTACAGTTAGAAAGTACTCTAATATATTATATGATTATACTACAGTTAGAAAGTACTCTAATATATTATATGATTATACTACAGTTAGAAAGTACTCTAATATATTATATGATTATACTACAGTTAGAAAGTACTCTAATATATTATATGATTATACTACAGTTAGAAAGTACTCTAATATATTATATGATTATACTACAGTTAGAAAGTACTCTAATATATTATATGATTATACTACAGTTAGAAAGTACTCTAATATATTATATGATTATACTACAGTTAGAAAGTACTCTAATATATTATATGATTATACTACAGTTAGAAAGTACTCTAATATATTATATGATTATACTACAGTTAGAAAGTACTCTAATATATTATATGATTATACTACAGTTAGAAAGTACTCTAATATATTATATGATTATACTACAGTTAGAAAGTACTCTAATATATTATATGATTATACTACAGTTAGAAAGTACTCTAATATATTATATGATTATACTACAGTTAGAAAGTACTCTAATATATTATATGATTATACTACAGTTAGAAAGTACTCTAATATATTATATGATTATACTACAGTTAGAAAGTACTCTAATATATTATATGATTATACTACAGTTAGAAAGTACTCTAATATATTATATGATTATACTACAGTTAGAAAGTACTCTAATATATTATATGATTATACTACAGTTAGAAAGTACTCTAATATATTATATGATTATACTACAGTTAGAAAGTACTCTAATATATTATATGATTATACTACAGTTAGAAAGTACTCTAATATATTATATGATTATACTACAGTTAGAAAGTACTCTAATATATTATATGATTATACTACAGTTAGAAAGTACTCTAATATATTATATGATTATACTACAGTTAGAAAGTACTCTAATATATTATATGATTATACTACAGTTAGAAAGTACTCTAATATATTATATGATTATACTACAGTTAGAAAGTACTCTAATATATTATATGATTATACTACAGTTAGAAAGTACTCTAATATATTATATGATTATACTACAGTTAGAAAGTACTCTAATATATTATATGATTATACTACAGTTAGAAAGTACTCTAATATATTATATGATTATACTACAGTTAGAAAGTACTCTAATATATTATATGATTATACTACAGTTAGAAAGTACTCTAATATATTATATGATTATACTACAGTTAGAAAGTACTCTAATATATTATATGATTATACTACAGTTAGAAAGTACTCTAATATATTATATGATTATACTACAGTTAGAAAGTACTCTAATATATTATATGATTATACTACAGTTAGAAAGTACTCTAATATATTATATGATTATACTACAGTTAGAAAGTACTCTAATATATTATATGATTATACTACAGTTAGAAAGTACTCTAATATATTATATGATTATACTACAGTTAGAAAGTACTCTAATATATTATATGATTATACTACAGTTAGAAAGTACTCTAATATATTATATGATTATACTACAGTTAGAAAGTACTCTAATATATTATATGATTATACTACAGTTAGAAAGTACTCTAATATATTATATGATTATACTACAGTTAGAAAGTACTCTAATATATTATATGATTATACTACAGTTAGAAAGTACTCTAATATATTATATGATTATACTACAGTTAGAAAGTACTCTAATATATTATATGATTATACTACAGTTAGAAAGTACTCTAATATATTATATGATTATACTACAGTTAGAAAGTACTCTAATATATTATATGATTATACTACAGTTAGAAAGTACTCTAATATATTATATGATTATACTACAGTTAGAAAGTACTCTAATATATTATATGATTATACTACAGTTAGAAAGTACTCTAATATATTATATGATTATACTACAGTTAGAAAGTACTCTAATATATTATATGATTATACTACAGTTAGAAAGTACTCTAATATATTATATGATTATACTACAGTTAGAAAGTACTCTAATATATTATATGATTATACTACAGTTAGAAAGTACTCTAATATATTATATGATTATACTACAGTTAGAAAGTACTCTAATATATTATATGATTATACTACAGTTAGAAAGTACTCTAATATATTATATGATTATACTACAGTTAGAAAGTACTCTAATATATTATATGATTATACTACAGTTAGAAAGTACTCTAATATATTATATGATTATACTACAGTTAGAAAGTACTCTAATATATTATATGATTATACTACAGTTAGAAAGTACTCTAATATATTATATGATTATACTACAGTTAGAAAGTACTCTAATATATTATATGATTATACTACAGTTAGAAAGTACTCTAATATATTATATGATTATACTACAGTTAGAAAGTACTCTAATATATTATATGATTATACTACAGTTAGAAAGTACTCTAATATATTATATGATTATACTACAGTTAGAAAGTACTCTAATATATTATATGATTATACTACAGTTAGAAAGTACTCTAATATATTATATGATTATACTACAGTTAGAAAGTACTCTAATATATTATATGATTATACTACAGTTAGAAAGTACTCTAATATATTATATGATTATACTACAGTTAGAAAGTACTCTAATATATTATATGATTATACTACAGTTAGAAAGTACTCTAATATATTATATGATTATACTACAGTTAGAAAGTACTCTAATATATTATATGATTATACTACAGTTAGAAAGTACTCTAATATATTATATGATTATACTACAGTTAGAAAGTACTCTAATATATTATATGATTATACTACAGTTAGAAAGTACTCTAATATATTATATGATTATACTACAGTTAGAAAGTACTCTAATATATTATATGATTATACTACAGTTAGAAAGTACTCTAATATATTATATGATTATACTACAGTTAGAAAGTACTCTAATATATTATATGATTATACTACAGTTAGAAAGTACTCTAATATATTATATGATTATACTACAGTTAGAAAGTACTCTAATATATTATATGATTATACTACAGTTAGAAAGTACTCTAATATATTATATGATTATACTACAGTTAGAAAGTACTCTAATATATTATATGATTATACTACAGTTAGAAAGTACTCTAATATATTATATGATTATACTACAGTTAGAAAGTACTCTAATATATTATATGATTATACTACAGTTAGAAAGTACTCTAATATATTATATGATTATACTACAGTTAGAAAGTACTCTAATATATTATATGATTATACTACAGTTAGAAAGTACTCTAATATATTATATGATTATACTACAGTTAGAAAGTACTCTAATATATTATATGATTATACTACAGTTAGAAAGTACTCTAATATATTATATGATTATACTACAGTTAGAAAGTACTCTAATATATTATATGATTATACTACAGTTAGAAAGTACTCTAATATATTATATGATTATACTACAGTTAGAAAGTACTCTAATATATTATATGATTATACTACAGTTAGAAAGTACTCTAATATATTATATGATTATACTACAGTTAGAAAGTACTCTAATATATTATATGATTATACTACAGTTAGAAAGTACTCTAATATATTATATGATTATACTACAGTTAGAAAGTACTCTAATATATTATATGATTATACTACAGTTAGAAAGTACTCTAATATATTATATGATTATACTACAGTTAGAAAGTACTCTAATATATTATATGATTATACTACAGTTAGAAAGTACTCTAATATATTATATGATTATACTACAGTTAGAAAGTACTCTAATATATTATATGATTATACTACAGTTAGAAAGTACTCTAATATATTATATGATTATACTACAGTTAGAAAGTACTCTAATATATTATATGATTATACTACAGTTAGAAAGTACTCTAATATATTATATGATTATACTACAGTTAGAAAGTACTCTAATATATTATATGATTATACTACAGTTAGAAAGTACTCTAATATATTATATGATTATACTACAGTTAGAAAGTACTCTAATATATTATATGATTATACTACAGTTAGAAAGTACTCTAATATATTATATGATTATACTACAGTTAGAAAGTACTCTAATATATTATATGATTATACTACAGTTAGAAAGTACTCTAATATATTATATGATTATACTACAGTTAGAAAGTACTCTAATATATTATATGATTATACTACAGTTAGAAAGTACTCTAATATATTATATGATTATACTACAGTTAGAAAGTACTCTAATATATTATATGATTATACTACAGTTAGAAAGTACTCTAATATATTATATGATTATACTACAGTTAGAAAGTACTCTAATATATTATATGATTATACTACAGTTAGAAAGTACTCTAATATATTATATGATTATACTACAGTTAGAAAGTACTCTAATATATTATATGATTATACTACAGTTAGAAAGTACTCTAATATATTATATGATTATACTACAGTTAGAAAGTACTCTAATATATTATATGATTATACTACAGTTAGAAAGTACTCTAATATATTATATGATTATACTACAGTTAGAAAGTACTCTAATATATTATATGATTATACTACAGTTAGAAAGTACTCTAATATATTATATGATTATACTACAGTTAGAAAGTACTCTAATATATTATATGATTATACTACAGTTAGAAAGTACTCTAATATATTATATGATTATACTACAGTTAGAAAGTACTCTAATATATTATATGATTATACTACAGTTAGAAAGTACTCTAATATATTATATGATTATACTACAGTTAGAAAGTACTCTAATATATTATATGATTATACTACAGTTAGAAAGTACTCTAATATATTATATGATTATACTACAGTTAGAAAGTACTCTATATATTATATGATTATACTACAGTTAGAAAGTACTCTAATATATTATATGATTATACTACAGTTAGAAAGTACTCTAATATATTATATGATTATACTACAGTTAGAAAGTACTCTAATATATTATATGATTATACTACAGTTAGAAAGTACTCTAATATATTATATGATTATACTACAGTTAGAAAGTACTCTAATATATTATATGATTATACTACAGTTAGAAAGTACTCTAATATATTATATGATTATACTACAGTTAGAAAGTACTCTAATATATTATATGATTATACTACAGTTAGAAAGTACTCTAATATATTATATGATTATACTACAGTTAGAAAGTACTCTAATATATTATATGATTATACTACAGTTAGAAAGTACTCTAATATATTATATGATTATACTACAGTTAGAAAGTACTCTAATATATTATATGATTATACTACAGTTAGAAAGTACTCTAATATATTATATGATTATACTACAGTTAGAAAGTACTCTAATATAAACATCTTTGAAGATAAACATTCTCCCTCATCTAAACTATTTTTTGTTTTGTTTTTGAGAGTTTGAAGATATTTGAAGGCTAAAGTCCCTGAAAGATTTACTTCACTTGTGGCACAAAATTTTAGTAAACCCAACTGAACATGTTAATAAGGATCTCAATCACATTTTGTTGCCCAGAGAGGTTCAAATATTATAACTTAACAGCAAATATTTGTTTTAAAATTAAAAAACAATTAAAAACATATAAATGTTTTGTTTTTTGTTTTCAATCCTTTTGGAAAAATTGTATTTAATTTTTTTTTAGAAATCTGTAACATAACTTACCCTTACAACCCTATTATTAATGAGTCATTGTGATCACAAATACACATCCATTTTATGTGCGGTTAGATTAAGTCTTACAACCCTATTATTAATGAGGCATTGTGATCACAAATACACATCCATTTTATGTGCGGTTAGATTAAGTCTTACAACCCTATTATTAATGAGGCATTGTGATCACAAATACACATCCATTTTATGTGCGGTTAGATTAAGTCTTACAACCCTATTATTAATGAGGCATTGTGATCACAAATACACATCCATTTTATGTGCGGTTAGATTAAGTCTTACAACCCTATTATTAATGAGGCATTGTGATCACAAATACACATCCATTTTATGTGCGGTTAGATTAAGTCTTACAACCCTATTATTAATGAGGCATTGTGATCACAAATACACATCCATTTTATGTGGGCTTAGATTAAGACCAGAAATGTTTGCAGCATCCTACTTGGCAAAAGTACACCCCCTCCCCCCCCACCTTTTCAAAACAATTGAGAAAAACAAGAAGCTGCTCTATTAACAGCTAAATGCTTAACTTGTCACTTCAAACACGCTTAGATTGGGGGATAATGAAAACAAAGTACTTCAACAACCCAATTGTTTGCAGGAAGGGGAAAAACGAAACTCTAAGATTTCCTAGAATCATCTGTTTGTTGTGTCATTTTCAATACAACGTGGTGAGTGGGCACTTACAATAGGTGGTGAGTGTGCACTTACAATAGGTGGTGAGTGTGCACTTACAATAGGTGGTGAGTGGACACTTACAATAGGTGGTGAGTGTGCACTTACAATAGGTGGTGAGTGTGCACTTACAATAGGTGGTGAGTGGACACTTACAATAGGTGGTGAGTGGACACTTACAATAGGTGGTGAGTGTGCACTTACAATAGGTGGTGAGTGGACACTTACAATAGGTGGTGAGTGTGCACTTACAATAGGTGGTGAGTGTGCACTTACAATAGGTGGTGAGTGGACACTTACAATAGGTGGTGAGTGGACACTTACAATAGGTGGTGAGTGGACACTTACAATAGGTGGTGAGTGTGCACTTACAATAGGTGGTGAGTGGACACTTACAATAGGTGGTGAGTGGACACTTACAATAGGTGGTGAGTGGACACTTACAATAGGTGGTGAGTGTGCACTTACAATAGGTGGTGAGTGGACACTTACAATAGGTGGTGAGTGGACACTTACAATAGGTGGTGAGTGTGCACTTACAATAGGTGGTGAGTGGACACTTACAATAGGTGGTGAGTGGACACTTACAATAGGTGGTGAGTGTGCACTTACAATAGGTGGTGAGTGTGCACTTACAATAGGTGGTGAGTGGACACTTACAATAGGTGGTGAGTGGACACTTACAATAGGTGGTGAGTGTGCACTTACAATAGGTGGTGAGTGGACACTTACAATAGGTGGTGAGTGTGCACTTACAATAGGTGGTGAGTGTGCACTTACAATAGGTGGTGAGTGGACACTTACAATAGGTGGTGAGTGTGCACTTACAATAGGTGGTGAGTGTGCACTTACAATAGGTGGTGAGTGTGCACTTACAATAGGTGGTGAGTGGACACTTACAATAGGTGGTGAGTGGACACTTACAATAGGTGGTGAGTGGACACTTACAATAGGTGGTAAGTGGACACTTACAATAGGTGGTGAGTGGGCACTTACAATAGGTGGTGAGTGGACACTTACAATAGGTGGTAAGTGGACACTTACAATAGGTGGTGAGTGGGCACTTACAATAGGTGGTGAGTGGACACTTACAATAGGTGGTGAGTGGGCACTTACAATAGGTGGTGAGTGGACACTTACAATAGGTGGTGAGTGGATACTTACAATATGTGGTGAGTGGACACTTACAATAGGTGGTGAGTGGACACTTACAATAGGTGGTGAGTGGACACTTACAATAGGTGGTGAGTGGACACTTACAATAGGTGGTGAGTGGACACTTACAATAGGTGGTGAGTGGACACTTACAATAGGTTGTGAGTGGACACTTACAATAGGTGGTGAGTGGACACTTACAATAGGTGGTGAGTGGGCACTTACAATAGGTGGTGAGTGGACACTTACAATAGGTGGTGAGTGGGCACTTACAATAGGTGGTGAGTGGACACTTACAATAGGTGGTGAGTGGGCACTTAAAATAGGTGGTGAGTGGGCACTTACAATAGGTGGTGAGTGGGCACTTACAATAGGTGGTGAGTGGACACTTAAAATAGGTGGTGAGTGGACACTTACAATAGGTGGTGAGTGGACACTTACAATAGGTGGTGAGTGGACACTTACAATAGGTGGTGAGTGGACACTTACAATAGGTGGTGAGTGGACACTTACAATAGGTGGTGAGTGTGCACTTACAATAGGTGGTGAGTGGACACTTACAATAGGTGGTGAGTGGACACTTACAATAGGTGGTGAGTGGACACTTACAATAGGTGGTGAGTGGACACTTACAATAGGTGGTGAGTGGACACTTACAATAGGTGGTGAGTGGACACTTACAATAGGTGGTGAGTGGGAAATTACAATAGGTGGTGAGTGGACACTTACAATAGGTGGTGAGTGGACACTTACAATAGGTGGTGAGTGGACACTTACAATAGGTGGTGAGTGGACACTTACAATAGGTGGTGAGTGGACACTTACAATAGGTGGTGAGTGGACACTTACAATAGGTGGTGAGTGGACACTTACAATAGGTGGTGAGTGGGCACTTACAATAGGTGGTGAGTGGGCACTTACAATAGGTGGTGAGTGGACACTTACAATAGGTGGTGAGTGGGCACTTACAATAGGTGGTGAGTGGACACTTACAATAGGTGGTGAGTGGACACTTACAATAGGTGGTGAGTGGACACTTACAATAGGTGGTGAGTGGACACTTACAATAGGTGGTGAGTGGACACTTACAATAGGTGGTGAGTGGACACTTACAATAGGTGGTGAGTGGACACTTACAATAGGTGGTGAGTGGACACTTACAATAGGTGGTGAGTGGACACTTACAATAGGTGGTGAGTGGGCACTTACAATAGGTGGTGAGTGGGCACTTACAATAGGTGGTGAGTGGACACTTACAATAGGTGGTGAGTGGGCACTTACAATAGGTGGTGAGTGGACACTTACAATAGGTGGTGAGTGGACACTTACAATAGGTGGTGAGTGGACACTTACAATAGGTGGTGAGTGGACACTTACAATAGGTGGTGAGTGGACACTTACAATAGGTGGTGAGTGGACACTTAAAATAGGTGGTGAGTGGACACTTACAATAGGTGGTGAGTGGGCACTTACAATAGGTGGTGAGTGGGCACTTGCTGTGTCTGTTAATTGGGCACATTTAATTGTTTGTGAGTTGCCTCATTCTAAAAGAATGTCACATTTAATAGATGTCATTTGGCACATTTCCATATTAGGAATAAGGATTACACAGTTAATGAATAATTTAAAACAACGGTGGCCACACTGCGGCTCGCAAGCCGCATGCGGCTCTTCTGTGTTCAACTTGCGGCTCGCGAAAAGTTTACGAAATTAAAACTTTTTGTTTGAAATATATATCAATATAATAAATGACAGTTATTTTTAACTAGAACAAAACAAAGCATTGAAAATAATTTTGGCTTAATTTACATTTTAAAAGTTGAAGGGAGCGATTGGTTTCTGACTAGATTGTTATTAACCTATAAAATTTCAGGTTCGGGTGCCGTTAAAAAACCGCATTTCAAAGTATTGAGCATTACTGTTAGTCCTATTGAAGTTAGTAACTTATTACAGAACAGTTTTTATTAAATGTATTGAGCATTACTGTTAGTCCTATTGAAGTTTGTAACTTATTACAGAACAGTTTTTATTAAATGTGCCAACAATTTGCAGGAAACTTAAAGATAAAAATAAAATAGATGTATTCCACCAGAGTGGGAAGAGGACTTATCTTTTATTGGTAAAGACTGTTAGCCAATTTGTCGTATCTGACAGAAAAAAACTGTTCGCCAATTTGTCGTATCTGACATAAAAAGACTGTTAGCCAATTTGTCGTATCTGACATAAAAAGACTGTTAGCCAATTTGTGGTATCTGACAGACACCGCTAACAAATTACAAAGCTAGCAATTTGAAGCGACGATATGAAAAAAGGTCATGGAGAATTTGCATCGTGGTATCTACTCATTCCACTGCAATCTGAATTTTAAAAATGTAAGTTAAATGTAAGCTTGCTGAGTTGAAGTCTACAATGTGTCAGCACAGAGGCGTCACTAGGGCTGGTGTCACCCGGGGCGGTAGATCATGGTGTCACCCCTTCACGACTGAAGGGGCCGTCAATAAATGACGTCACGGTTGCCAATTTTTACCCCACCCTCCCCCAGCGTCATACTTTGTCACAAAAACTTAGACCCCACCCCTTTTTAACGCTATGACGTCACAAAGCTTTGACACCGCCCCCCCCCCAAAGACGTATTTTATATTTTAAAATTAGCATGTAGCAAATTAGTTTTTGTCACTTAAATATGTATTTAGGGTAAGTCTGTACTCTAATATCGTAACACGCGTGAAGCCATTGAAAACGACATTAAATAAATGATAAACAATCAAATATTTAAGTGGAACTTTTATTTAAAGTTGCGCCTTTTTGATGTGACGTCACATTTTTTAAACACACCCTCCCTCTCGTCACACATCGTCACAGATGCGTGACCCAGTCCCCTTGTGGCGTATTAAAAGGGATGTGTTGAACGGGCTAAAGCCAGGTGCCCCCAATAATTTAAGGTCCCCCAGACTTATTATAGCGTATAGTAAAGATGCAGGCAAATGTTTGTATGAATCCCTGAAAATGCCTTGGACTGTCATAAGGCAATGCTGCAAATATGAGTAGGAAGTATAACGGAAACCAGACTATTCTTCGTGAGAAGTGCAGTGTTGCTCATTATGTGCCGTGCACAGCCCATTCCCTTAATTTGTTTGGCAAAAGTGCAGCAGGTTGCCCTTCTGCAGTCAGATATTTTGTCTTCTACAAAATCATTATACCCGGCTTGTTGCATCTACTCATCGTTGACAGGTACTTCAAAAACACATGAAATTGATACATGTTACAAGCCTTTGTCTGACGCAAGATGGTCAGCCTGGCATGATGCTGTGAGGTCTGTTAATAACTCATACCATGAGAATATCGCAGCACTGGAAGAATTAATAACATATGAAAATCAGCTACGTGACTGTCGACTTGAAGCAGAAGGATTTCTAAAGAAACTTGGACTGGGAGTCGCTATTTTACTTGAAATTTGGTAAACAATTTTAGAAAGGAAGTCTCTCATTGAGTTTGTTAAAAGAAAGCATTATTAATTTCGATTCTTATGAAGACAAAGGAAAGGACAAGTCCGTGGTAAAAAAAAAGTTAAAAGCAATCTTCAATGCTATTAGAAAGAAAGCGTCAGTTTGATAAAGGGACATCACCAAAACAGTATTCTCCCTCAACACAAAAATTCAAGGTTGAGGTATTTCTGGTAATCATTGACAAACTTTCTTAAGCCCTACAACATCGGTTAGGAGCATATAAATACTACATGAGAAATTTGTCTTTCTTACAAACTTAACTGAGTTCAGCAATTTCGCCATCCGATGTGCAGCAGCCAAGTTAATGGAAGAATGTTCAAGTGATTTCGAAGACTTCTTACCTTCAGAATTTTAGTCCAATTTTCAGGACTCTTAAAAAAGTTATTGTCCAGCCCCAGGGTAAGAAAAAGGAAGTAGCCCAATGCGAAACTCAAAACAGGTGCACAGAGCTATACATTTTATTGCCTTTGAATGAGCTAAATTTCACACAGTCCTTTACAAATGTACACGTCGCACTTCGCATCTATCTTTCAATGATTACATCAAACTGCAGCAGAGAAAGATCTTTTTCATAGTTGAAAAGAATATAAAATGAGTTAGAATTTGCATGGGACAACAAAGACTGAATATGCTCTCTGTAATGAGCGCTGAAAAGGAACTTGTAAGCTTACTTAGCTTTACTGACTTGATTGAAAACTTTGCCATGAGAAAAATTCGCAAACGAAAGTTGTAGGTTGAAATAATAATTAATAATACATATTTTTCAATAATTTTTTTATTTCAAATAGAGAAAACATTTTCGTTACCTCATGAAAAACAAAAGTTTTTTTAAAAAAATATTTAAAATACGGAATAACTCGTAATATTATTCTTTATGGGGGCGCGTTCGTAACCACAAAACAGCGTTAATTCGGGATGGGGCTGTCGTAACGGAGGACTACCTGTATATAAACATGCATATTTATGCTTTCACGCCTTTAATAAATATATATAAAACAAAATATTACCTCAAAGACATTGAATTCATAATTTTCCTAGAGAAAAACATCAACAAAGAAAAACGATCTTTTGATTTTTTGGGGGATAAAAATCGTATCCCCCCACCCCACTGTTATGGAGGGAGTCGTGAGGTGGGATTCGTCCATGGTGTCGTGTGTGAAGCCCAAATGGCTTTATATCTTTTAAAACATAAGACCCTGCCTCTTTCATGCCCAGCCTTTTTTAAAGATCTATCCGCTGCGACTGTTTTTTCTTTATTTTTTACCTAATTTGTTTTGATGTTGTTTGTGTGCTGGGAATGTTTTGTAATTGCATGTTAACTGATATTTTCATAATAAAAAGTATTCGTGTTCAACATATTTCATTGTATTTCTTAATTTCTTTCTAGATGAAAAAAATGTGTATTCTTTTTTTTTCTGACATAAAATCGTACACAGTAAAATTTTAGGCTTGGGTGTCACCCCCTGTTGGGTGTCACCCGGGGCGGCCCGCCCCCCCCGCACTCCCCTAGTGACGCCACAGTGTCAGCAGTAACCACCACTTTCTGCTATTAGCTAAGAAGATATCACTTCAACTGAGGCAAGTTATGCCATCGCTTGGAATATTACAAGCTAAACGACCTTATTCTCATTGGGACTTCATTAAGAAGCATATCGAAGAAGAAATTTCAATATTAGATCCCAATATTTCCAAACTTAAAAAAATATTGATTAAAAAAAATAAATCGCAAAAGGAATTTTTGTATTGCTAGTGGGGTCATGATCAATGTTCCCTCTAAGGTTCGTTGGTCCGTGTGCAAAGTATATTAAAAAAAAACAATTCGCGTGCAAAGTTGCACAGCATCCATTTTTAAGCAATATCTAACCAAATTTGCTGCGCGGCAATTCTATACTGCACAGCTTACAGGGAACTTTAGTCGTGACTCATAATGCTTCACCGCGGCTCTCAACAAGTTTTTGGGTTTTTAAATTGGCTCTTAGTAACGACAGGTCTGGCCTCCCCTGATTTAAAACCTTAAATATTAGAATTCCCAATTGGCAGATTACACAAGCTGAAAAACAAACCATCTGTCACAGATAAGAAAGTTGTGCACACAATTAGTACTAACAGTCTGTCACAGATAAGAATGTGGTGTACACAATTAGTACTAACAGTCTGTCACAGATAAGAAAGTGGTGCTCAAAATTACTAACAGTATGTCACAGATAAGAAAGTGGTGCATACAATTAGTACTAAAAGTCTGTCACAGATAAGAAAGTGGTGCACACAATTACTAACAGTCTGTCACAGATAAGGAAGTTGTGCACACAATTACTAAAAGTCTGTCACAGATAAGAAAGTGGTGCACACAATTACGTACTAACAATCTGTCACAGATAAGAAAGTAGTGCACACAATTACCAACTAACAGTCTGTCACAGATAAGAAAGTGGTGCACAAAATTACTAACTAACAGTCTGTCACAGATAAGAAAGTGGTGCACACAATTACTAACAGTCTGTCAAAGATAAGAAAGTGGTGCACACAATTACTAACTAACAGTCTGTCACAGATAAGAAAGTGGTGCACACAATTACTAACTAACAGTCTGTCACAAATAAGAAAGTGGTGCACAAACTTACAACTAACAGTCTGTCACAGATAAGAAAGTAGTGCACACAATCACTAACAAACCAGACTATTGATTATTTCCCCAACAGACAATCTGATCACAATAAAACGTTAGAGTCCTAAAATAAAAGCTAACGGCCAGACGTCAAAGTTCTAATATAGCTATTAGTTGGCCGACAAAAGGAAAACTCACGTCATGTCGATTAGCGCTATTCGTTTCAAAGCCTAGATACATACTAAAAATAGAACATCCTGTCCCCACACACACCCCACTCACACTCACACGCTATTTTCAAAGCAAGGACACAAATATTGTGGTCTTGATGTATAACTTCAAAATGTTTGTTAACCCTCTGTGGGTAATTTAACGAAGGACAACGCGGTCGCGTTTGTTTTACATTATAATAAAATATGATTTTAAACCAAAACATCATACCCCAAAATGAAAAAATAAACATAAATCTGAAGTATCGGCCTCCATTTATCTTATCTGTTACAGACGCTCCATTTTTATTAGAGTTTTAAATTCCGTATGTGAAAATGGAGAATTTGTGTGTTCGTTCTTGTATACCAAATAAGGAAAGTGCTTTTATCTGAGGGTTGTATTAAATTCTCTTTGTGTTGTATTTCCAAGTTAGAATTAATTGCTTTACGTATTAATACTACTTTGCTCTTTTGTCTTCTACCCTCTAGTGTTTCAAGGTTTAATGGATTTAACTAATGATATTATTCTGGTCAGTTTGTGAATATTCTCCAGTAATAAATCTGGCAGCTCTTTTTCTAAAATGTATTCTAGTTATCAATGTTTTCTTTGGAGTATGGGTCCCATACAGAAGATGCTTATTCTAGTACAGGTCTCACCAAAGTGAGGTAGCATTTAAGTTTTATATTCTTATTACATATGTACAAGTTTCTCTTTATAAAACCTAAGGTTTTGTTTTATTTTTTAATTATTTCATTGACATGGGTATTCCATGATATTTCTTATTTCTATTTATTACTAGAAATATACCCGCACTTTCTAGCGGGAGTGTGCTGACCCTTTTCCCCAGTATTAGTTGCTGGTTATTACATTTTTTTATTTGCTAAGTTATATTTCAGATTCATCTATTAGTTAAAATCTTATGGGAAACAGAGATATTCCATTTTAAGGGGGTGGGGGGGGGAATAAATTTAAAAAAAAACAACAGACACAATTATTTAATGTTTACAATTTTACCGCGTGAGTTGTTTTCACTTAATGCAGTGCCCTTTAACATTACCTTTCTATTTAAAGATATGATTTATTAAATAATGAATCTTGACGACCATAATAACTAAATTTACAATTTCATTCCCACTTGTACTAAATAAACATAACTGATAGGTTTTTCGAAAGAGCTCTACCACCCTCGTCACTCAAAAATTTCATATATAGTTACGACACTGAATAGTATCACAATTGTAAGTAATACAATATTTGTAACCGCGTCTATGAGATAAAGAACATATGGCACTATCCCTTAAAAAAAGGCAAAGGCTACATAACTCATAGCGCCAATAAACAAAATTATAAATGTACTTTCTAAAATACTTTTTTTTAAAAACCGTCGTATTAAAATGATATCAAGAAAATGTGCGCCCCGTAATTAGACAATATAATATTTTTTGAATGCGCACCGCTGAAAATAAAGTATTGGGGAAAAAAAAACTTCACCAAAAATAACTCGCATTGAACGGAATATGAACGTCCGCGTAAAGTTGTTCAATATAGAAATGAGGTTAATTTTTTCATTCTTTGTCTCTGCATTTTCTGATTATTTAATTTACGGCATTCGGGCAAAAGGGAAAATTACAAAAACTAACTTAAAATCATCCTCAGGGTAAAAGGAACCGTCCTGCCAAATTTGGTCCCCGTCCGTCATTTGGCTTTTCCGTGGCTGTGTAACAGAAAGTCGAAAAGTGAAACATACAAAGATACAAACACCAACTGAGCTTTATATATTAGATTACTCACCCGGTGAAAACATTCATAAAGGGGGACACCAACATATACAATTCTGTATGTTCTCGTTGTTTGGCACTGGCAGACTCGGAGGAGGTCTATGGCGTAAGTCGTAAGGGGGTGACATCGTCATCTACCGCGCGGGTGGCACCAACCCTAGTGACGCCTCTGACCTGGTCTACAGTCCTGATAGCACTTACAGTTACATCATGTAGTTGTTATGTCGATTTTTTAAAAAGGAATTTACTTTTTTTTCTGTGACATTATTCATCCCCCCCCCCAAACCCAATGACTTTTTATCATTTTGTCCTTTAAGATATTCAAGAATACAATTCTTTTTAAAAAATAGTTTTAACGAATGTCTGTATAACCCCAGAGAATGTAAGAAAGTCTAGTACTCAAGAGGCACTGAAGACCACGGAGCGTCCTCTTGGCATGCATGCGAGTTTTCCCTCAGTTCGTCAACAATGATGAATTTCTCAAACCAGATTCCCGTAAACGTTTCCTAGTTCACATTCTGCGCGTCTGTTTCTGCATTATTAAAACGGGAATTAGCAAGGTAATCTTTTGAAAAGCCAGACACGCTTTTATCTTAACTTGACACGAGCTATCATGTCACAAGTATTATCATGTCATAGAAGCGTGTTCTAACGTAAACGGAGGCCGGCGTAGGCAAATTTATGTTGGAATAAAAGCTTTGTTCTTCTCTTTTTAGACGTCTCATCCAATAACGTTAATGGCCACGCTTAGGTAATGTGTTGGGTGATATACACCGGTGCCATAAACAAGTTATCACCTGTGCTAAGTGATCTGGTATTGTGTTTGGCATCGAGACAGGTAGCCAGTGAGGTGGGCTGAGGTGGCATGGGTCCTAGGGACAATGACACACAACATGAGGAAAACTGCATGGGTATTTGAGTACAATTGATACGGGAAATATAGTCACAAAGTGTGGGATCCATTGAATTATGGCGACGACTTAACCGATTTTGTCAAACAATGAATCGCAACTGAAAGGGATCTATATATGCGATATATATATATATATATATATATATATATATATATATATATATATATGCAAAAAATGATAAAGGCTTTGAAAACTGGTGGCTGATGAGAACAAGTAAGATATAAATGCACCAACAAATGATAATTAATAAATCACTTATCTTCTCTGTTTAAATCTATTAGCTTCTCGGGGAGTCGAGGGTGGGCAATTTTTGACTGAGTCTTCATAGCGTCTGTCATCATAGCGTCTGTCATCATAGCGTCTGTCATCATAGCGTCTGTCATCATAGCGTCTGTCATCATAGCGTCTGTCATCATATCGTCTGTCATCATAGCGCCTGTCAACATAGCGTCTGTCATCATAGCGTATGTCATCATAGCGTCTGTCATCATCACCTCATGTGATAACCTAAGCTAATGGTGATAATATAAGCTAACGGATGAGAAACTATGTATCGAGATGCCGGCCCACTGATCCAAGATGCATCAGCTCGAGATAATAGAGGTAATTAAAATAGAGGCGACTTTGCTTGTTGATCTGGAAGAGGGGATCTAACTAGTCCAAGGTGAAATATGAGTTATGGCCGGTGGCGTCCATCCCGTGGGAGTTGGTCTCGTAATTTGTTTTTCTGATGGCTCGTCTACAGAAACTTATACCGTTGTTAGCCAGCGGTTCTCATGGCTCGTCTACAGTAACCTATACTGTTGTTGGACAGCGGTTCTCATGGCTGGTCTACAGTAACCTATACCGTTGTTGGACAGCGATTCTCATGGCTGGTCTACAATAACCTATACTGTTGTTGGACAGCGGTTCTCATGGCCGGTCTACAGTAACCTATACTGTTGTTGGACAGCGGTTCTCATGGCTGGTCTACAGTAACATATACCGTTGTTGGCCAGCGGTTCTCATGGCTCGTCTACAGTAACCTAAACCGTTGTTGGCGAGCGGTTGTCGTGGCTGATCTACAGTAACCTAAACCGTTGTTGGCGAGCGGTTGTCGTGGCTGATCTACAGTAGCCTATAGTATACCGTTGTTGGCCAGCGGTTCTCATGGCTGGTCTACAGTAACCTATACCGTTGTTGGCCAGTGGTTCTCATGGCTCGTCTACAGTAACCTAAACCGTTGTAGGCGAGCGGTTGTCGTGGCTGATCTACAATAACCTAAACCGTTGTTGGCGAGCGGTTGTCGTGGCTGATCTACAGTAGCCTATAGTATACCGTTGTTGGTCAGCGTTTCTCATGGCTGGTCTACAGTAACCTATACTGTTGTTGGCCAGCGGTTCTCACGGCTTGTCTACAGTAACCTATACCGTTGTTGGCCAGCGGTTCTCATGGCTTGTCTACAGTAACCTATACCGTTGTTGGCCAGCGGTTCTCATGGCTTGTCTACAGTAACCTATACCGTTGTTGGCCAGCGGTTCTCACGGCTCGTCTACAGTAGCCTATGCTATGCCGTTGTTCGCCAGTTGTTCTCACGGGTCGTCTACAGCAGTGGTCACCAACCTTTTTAACGCCGCGGACCGGTAAAAGTGATAATTTTACCGCGACCCACTAACCTGGGTGGGGTGTGTGGGTTGCAGCTGCGTTGATTGTTTATACAGGTATTTAAGATTGTTTTGATTTTATAGTTTTAATTTAATAAACTACAAAATAATATACAGTTACACAAAAAATGAATTAAACATTATTTAATATTTTAATTTACTAGAATGTGAAATCAATGAGAACCCTGAGCTTGTTTCTCTGCAACGAGACGGTTCCATCTGGGGGTAATGGGAGACAATGACACCCGAAGTGTGCTGCTTATGTCCATTTTATTCCGTTATTTTGTCTTCGTTGCTGTCACTGCAGATAACCCCGCTTCACACAGATAGGATGTCGGATATTCCGCCATGAGTTTAATCCAGAAGACATTAAGAGTTTTTTTTCTCGAACGTAGTTTTAAGGCCACCGTCATTGGCAATCTCAAGCAGTTGAACTTTTTCTTGTACAGTCATGCTAGATTGGCCTGGTTTGTTGACAAATTGGTCACGCATCCATCCCCTACCAGTTGTTCGGTCTTTTGTGGTTGGGAAGTAGCGCTCAAACTCTTTTAAAAGTAAAGACAGGTGATGGTGCACCAACTGTGACAAAGTGTGCTCAGGGTCAGTGTGACAGGTGATGGTGCACCAACTGTCACAAAGTGTTTCAGGCTCAGTCTCACCTATAATCCCCACTAGTATTTGAAACAAATCCAAAATGGCTTTATTCACCCGCCGTTCCCACAACTCCAATTTTGCTTTAAATGCAGCTTCTTTGTCAGCCAACTTGAAAACAGTTGTCATCTTCCCCTGAAGGGACAGATTGACTTCATTGAGCTGGCTGAATATGTCACACAGGTAAGCAAGTTTGCGACCCATACCTTGTCACTGAAATGGTTCTCGTCATTCAAATACTCTGTTTAGCAATTTTCCTCTGGACCACCATCTGATTTCTGTGTACAAAAGGAGGCATCTGTGCTCTGCGTCCATCTCCTCACAAAGCTGCTCAAACAGGCATTGACGGAATATCTCTAAGCATTTATTTGATATTTAAGGCATACAAATGAATTAAATGATTTTAACTTACTTTATAGCTGTTTTTGACACTAGTAACACTCTTAGGATAAATTACGATAACGTCACCAGAAGACACTTTCGAATCGCGTCGTTGGTGAGATATTAATGAAAGTTAGGAAGACAAAACGAAATAAGAAAAAAAAATGGAAATAGAAGTAGATCGTCTTGCCAACATGGGCGACCCATCAAAATCATGCATGACAAAAGAGCGCCGACATAAGAGCGCCAACACAGAGCGCAAAGATTGAAAGTAGGCGGTTGTCCGCTCTCCGCATGTGTCATTGATGTTCTTTGGACGTTGTGCTGCCAAAACGGGTAACAAGCTTTTCCATCTTGTGTATGGAAAGACGCACAATCCCAAGAGAAATACACCACAGTAAAAAAAAATGTAAATAATTTAATGTTCCTTTGCTCGCGGACCACCAGGCACATCTCCGCGGACCACTAGTGGTCCGCGGACCACAGCCTGGGGACCACTGGTCTACAGTAACCTATACCGTTGTTGGCCAGCTAGCTGTTCTAATGGCTCGTCTACTAAGCCTATACCGTTGTTGGCCAGCGGTTCTCATGGGTGGTGGTACTGTAGCCTATAAAGTTGTTGGCCAGCGGTTCTCATGGGTAGTGGTACTGTAGCCTATACCGTTGTTGGTCAGCGGTTCTCATAGATCGTGGTACAGTAGCTTATACCGTTGTTGGTCAGCGGTTCTCATAGGTCGTGGTACAGTAGCTTATACCGTTGTTGGTCAGCGGTTCTCATAGGTCGTGGTACAGTAGCTTATACCGTTGTTGGTCAGCGGTTCCCATGGGAAATTTTTAAGTTGTTGAGTACCCTCCCGCGATGCTAACAGGTGGGAAAAAAAATATCACTCATTGGGCACCGGGTGCCCAAATGTAGTTTTTTTCCCCTGATATGAGCTATTTATAAACTGACGAATCATTAATTCTCCAACATTTGTAGGTTAGGGTTAGAGCATGAACATTTGGGAAGTTATGAGTACACTCCTGCCGTGGTATCAGGCGAATAAAAAAAATCACTCACTGTGGGCCAGGGGGCCAAAATGTCGTTTTTTTAAAATATAAAAACTGACTCGTCACTAATTCTTCAACTTCCGTGTAGGTAGACGCATGAAACTTTAGGAAGTTGTTGAGTACACTCCCGCGATGGTAACAGGAGAAAAACAAATTAAAATTATTACTCACGGGGGGCCGGGGGCCCAAATTATTTTTTTTTGGTGTTTCTGAGCTCTATACAAACTAAGTCTCAAATGTAGTTTTTTCTGATATAAAATATTTTTATATACATAATATGTCTAGGAACATATTATAAATTATTTATTTATAAACAAGCTGTATACATGTAAATTTAGTCACTGATCGCCACGAATATTTATAACGTGTTTAAGTTCACTCCCCTGAAGAGCTCTGGCTACAATGGATGTTTCTTGATCAAACTTAGTCATCTAAATCTTATGTACTTCCCTGCTCTAAATCTTATGTACTTCCCTGCTCTAAATCTTATGTACTTCCCTGCTCTAAATCTTATGTTCTTCCCTGCTCTAAATCTTATGTACTTCCCTGCTCTAAATCTTATGTTCTTCCCTGCTCTAAATCTTATGTACTTCCCTGCTCTAAATCTTATGTACTTCCCTGCTCTAAATCTTATGTACTTCCCTGCTCTAAATCTTATGTACTTCCCTGCTCTAAATCTTATGTTCTTCCCTGCTCTAAATCTTATGTACTTCCCTGCTCTAAATCTTATGTACTTCCCTGCTCTAAATCTTATGTACTTCCCTGCTCTAAATCTTATGTACTTCCCTGCTCTAAATCTTATGTTCTTCCCTGCTCTAAATCTTATGTACTTCCCTGCTCTAAATCTTATGTTCTTCCCTGCTCTAAATCTTATGTACTTCCCTGCTCTAAATCTTATGTTCTTCCCTGCTCTAAATCTTATGTACTTCCCTGCTCTAAATCTTATGTACTTCCCTGCTCTAAATCTTGTGTACTTCCCTGCTCTAAATCTTATGTACTTCCCTGCTCTAAATCTTATGTTCTTCCCTGCTCTAAATCTTATGTACTTCCCTGCTCTAAATCTTATGTACTTCCCTGCTCTAAATCTTATGTACTTCCCTGCTCTAAATCTTATGTTCTTCCCTGCTCTAAATCTTATGTTCTTCCCTGCTCTAAATCTTATGTACTTCCCTGCTCTAAATCTTATGTACTTCCCTGCTCTAAATCTTATGTACTTCCCTGCTCTAAATCTTATGTACTTCCCTGCTCTAAATCTTATGTTCTTCCCTGCTCTAAATCTTATGTACTTCCCTGCTCTAAATCTTATGTACTTCCCTGCTCTAAATCTTATGTTCTTCCCTGCTCTAAATCTTATGTACTTCCCTGCTCTAAATCTTATGTACTTCCCTGCTCTAAATCTTATGTACTTCCCTGCTCTAAATCTTATGTACTTCCCTGCTCTAAATCTTATGTACTTCCCTGCTCTAAATCTTATGTTCTTCCCTGCTCTAAATCTTATGTTCTTCCCTGCTCTAAATCTTATGTACTTCCCTGCTCTAAATCTTATGTACTTCCCTGCTCTAAATCTTATGTACTTCCCTGCTCTAAATCTTATGTACTTCCCTGCTCTAAATCTTATGTACTTCCCTGCTCTAAATCTTATGTACTTCCCTGCTCTAAATCTTATGTACTTCCCTGCTCTAAATCTTATGTTCTTCCCTGCTCTAAATCTTATGTACTTCCCTGCTCTAAATCTTATGTTCTTCCCTGCTCTAAATCTTATGTTCTTCCCTGCTCTAAATCTTATGTACTTCCCTGCTCTAAATCTTATGTACTTCCCTGCTCTAAATCTTATGTACTTCCCTGCTCTAAATCTTATGTACTTCCGTGCTCTAAATCTTATGTACTTCCCTGCTCTAAATCTTATGTACTTCCCTGCTCTAAATCGTATGTACTTCCCTGCTCTAACTCTTATGTACTTCCCTGCTCTAAATCTTATGTACTTCCCTGCTCTAAATCTTATGTACTTCCCTGCTCTAACCGAAACCGATCAACATAATTATTGTGATAGTATGACGCTAATGCCTGTTGCCACATAAAAAATTTCCAATTTTTTTACCAGTATTTGTTACTTATGGTCCCGTCTTTCATAAATGTGTTAAGCGAGTTCTCAACGCTAACTGAAATCCCAATTTTCCGCTGCACAGCGCGGGTATTTTGCTAGTCTCATATATCTTAGCATGCACATATTTCATTAAAACAACAGTTTAGGACTTGGCGATTAGAATAATCTTCACTTAGGGTAATTTTTTGTTAATTGTAAGCTTTTTATTCATAAAGTTAAAATAATCTTAAACAATTATTAACATACATTGGACTGAAAACTGAAACAATCAGTCCATAAATTAAAAAATAACATTATAAAACAGAAACAGTAAGACCATACGCCATTACAAATGAACACAAATTATTTAGCTTTTCAAGACCAAACACAAAATTATTTAGCTTTTCAAGACCAAAAAAAAATTAGTGAGCTTTTCAAGACCAAGCAAAAATTATTTACCTTTTCAAAACCACACACACATTATTTAGCTTTTCAAGACCAAACGCAAATTTTTTAGCATTTCAACACCATAAAAAATCAAGGCCACCAATAATTCTAAATAATGTTCCATGCAACTTTGCTGTCGCAGCATACTTCACTGCCCTTAGAGTTATTCAAATATCATTGGCTCCCCACAGTTTCATACTTGTCCAATGTACCAAAAGTGTCTGTTGTAAACAATACTTTTTGCTGTTTTATCCATAGGAATATATCATGTCACTTTGACATCGATTTTTAAATATAAATCTTCACACAAACATGTTGCCTTGAAAATAGATCTAATTGACAAGTACACGTTTTGTTTAGATTTATTGGAATCTATCGTATTTGTTAATATATTTAATTGACAAGTACATGTTTTGTTTAGATTCATTGTAATCTATCGCTGTTGATAGATCTAATTCAGGGGTTCCTAACCAGTGGTGCATGCACCCCCAAGGGGTGCATGAGCAGGTTCCAGGGGGTGCATGAACCATTCAGAGAAAAAAAAGAAAAAGAGGAATAAAAAAAGGAGGAAAAAAAGAAAGAAAAACTGATCAGAACTGTAAGAAAAATCTGAAAGTGTAAACCATAAGCAAGTCATGCCGCGTTAACATGTTCCTCGGAATTTCGTGTTTTACGTCACAGTTTTCTAAAAAAATAATTTAATTTTGTCATCAAATACGTCAGATATATGTCTTTCGGTGACCCTCTAACGGTTTTGAGAGGATGTAAACGTTGGGATTTTTTTTCCTTCACTTTTATTGCTCGGTACGCTGCAAAGGTCTTAAAAACATTAATTGGAAGCCATTATTCGTCATTGAAACCTAAAATCTTGAGTTGAGCATCCAATTAAGGTCATTAAAAACATCAACTTCGTCAGTTAAAAATTTGCCTGTGATTTTTCGACTTTCCGATTGTCATCAACCCCCTCAAAATCGCTAATAAATAATAAAAAACGAGAGAGAGAGAGAGAGATGGAACACAAAAGCCTCAGTGCTTCCTATGTTGAAAAATCCTGTGCAATGACAACATGAAGCCTGTTAGACTCCGAGAACACTTATAGAAAGTCCATCCGTCCTATTCCAGTGACAGTGTTGAGGTCTTCAAGCAGAAGAGAGCTCGCTTCTTGACCTCAGTACCTTGCCCAAGCTTGGATTTTCTTTGTCACAGAAACCTGCACTGGAGGCATCATTCAAGGTTGCATATCTTATGGCAAAGAACAAGAAGCCCCACACCATTGGAGAACTTTGGTGAAGCCTTGTGCTCTGGAGATGGTGGAACTGATGTGTGGTCACCAGCAGAGGAAGCATGTTGAGAAAGTTCCTTTGTCCAATGACACTATTCATTCCAGGATTAGTTACATGGCTGCAGACATTCTGGATCAAGTCTTGTGAGAGATGAGAAGCAGTCCTTTTCCAATTAGCATGCAGCTGGATGAATCCACTGATGTAGCACAATGCAGTCAGATTCTTGTATTTCTGAGATATGTTCTCAGTGGATTGCTGAAGGAGGAATTTCTCTTTTGTAAGCCACTCCTAGCTACTACCAAAGCTGCTGATGTGCTGCAGCTAGTCAGGGCATTCTTGGTTGAAAACCAGTTTGACTGGACTTCAAGAATTTTTTTCAATTTGCACAGGTGGTGCTCCCTCTATGCTCGGTATTAAGTCAGGATTTTCAGCACTGGTAAAGAAATAAGTTCCAGATATTGTCACTTCACACTGTATCCTTCATCGTCATGCCCTGAAATGAAAACTCTACCTCCAACCTTGAAGTCAGTTCTTTCTACTGCAGTCCAAGTTGTAAATTTTATCCTTTCACATGCTTTGAACCACCGCCTCTTCAAGTTGTTCTGTCAGGAGGTGGTATCTGAGCACGAAGTTCCGCTCTACCACACTGAGATGCGCTGGTTGTCCAGGGGACGGATACTTTCTCGGTTAGTAGAACTGAGAGTGGAGCTTGCCATTTTCTTGCGAGAAAAAAAAGAGTGACCGTGCTGAAAAGTTTGACTGTCCAAATTTCATTCATTACTTGGCATACCTGGCTGACATCTTCTCCATCTTGAATGAATTGAACACATCTCTCCAAGGACCTGCTGTGACTGTAATGGATGCTGCTGAGAGATTACAAGCCTTCCTTAACAAAGTGCCACTAGAAAAGTCCAACTTGGCCAACTTTCCACTATTGGATGAAGTTGTAATATCTGGTGCAGAAGGAAGCACTGAGGGATCACTGCCTGAAAACATCAAAGGGGAAGTTTCAGAGCACCTTTCAACATTGCAAAGGTCATTTGATGGGTATTTCTGTCATGAAATTGCTAGGAAAGACCTTTGGATTCGCAATACTTTTCTCTGTGACTTGGGCAATATTGATGACAGTGACTTTGCTAAAGATGACCTGATTGATTTGAGAACCAGAGAAGTACTGAGGAGTACCTTCAGTTGCAATACCTTGATTGAATTTTGGTGTGCCCAGCTAGATTCCTACCCACAACTAGCCAAGAGGGCAGTACTGACTCGCCTTCCATTTGCCACAACCTATCTATGTGAAGCAGGATTATCCACACCTTTGACGATTAAAACCAAGGAAAGGAATAAGTTGAATGCAGAGGATGACATGAGAGTTGCTTTGTCCAAAACAGTCCCCCGATTTAAATCGCTGATTGATCACAAGAAGCAGCTGATCTCTCTCTAAATTCCCTGTTGCCTATAATCAAAACTGCTTTGTTCCATAAATAAACATAGTTTATTATGTATTTTCTGCAAGTTTTACGAGGGGGTGCATGAACGTTTTTGGGCATCTGAAGGGGTGCATGGACCCCAAAAGGTTAGGAACCACTGATCTAATTGATAAGTACATGTTGTGTTTAGCTTTATTGTAATCAATCGTTGTTAATAGATATAATTGATACGTACTTGTTGGGTTTATATTTATTGTAATCTATTGTTGTTGCTAATTTTTTATTTCTTTAAACTACTCTCTCACCAGGATCGGATTGAGTACGTCTTCTTAGTGATATTCTTATTGGAGGGAATACTCAAAATCATAGCCTACGGCTTCGTCATGCACCAAGGAGCTTATTTACGAAATGGATGGAATGCATTAGATTTTACCATTGTTGTCATAGGGTGAGTACCAAATGGTGTATTGACTGTATTTTACGGTTGTCGAATCCAGCAATACTTACAAATGACTCATATGATAAACTCAACTCCGCACTAATACAAACTTGGATAATTTTAAGACAAATCTGAGTTTATAGTAACAAATACTGAGGTATCCGCATTCTAAACCTTCCTTTCCCATGCACTTTTCCATTTTTATTTATACATTTTATTTAAGTACATATTATTTTAAAGAATATCTTTGTAACATTTAATTTGCTTCTTCTGTTTTAAATATTTTTAAGGAGATGTTATATTTGTGTACTTTTCCTCTATTGTCTCATCAGGATTTGTGTTATAGAAAAAAATAGCTTATGCTTGCTGTACGAGAAATTATGTATAAAGGACTTTCAACTTTGAGTTATAGATTTCACTTTCAAGTGATTAAAATATCGTTAAAATAAAACGATTGTTTATGATACATAATATTCCGATACAACTATTGGCTTTGATTTATTACACACCATCTCATTCAATCTGATACGCCAGACACTTTCCACTTGTATACAACAATATTCATTTGTATACTGCATTATTGTGATGTTTGTTGTTGTTGCATGTAACACTTAGACTTTCTCTTTGACATGTCTCATAATTATTCAGTCACGTATTCCCATTTATACAAATATTGTTATATAGAACTTAACATACATTTCACTGTGTGTGTGTTTGCATTTAAGGCCAAGGGTTTGCCTAAGAAATGCATTTTAGCAAGTGATCAATATAAAATTGTTGAAATAAAGATGAGTTAAATGGTTGGGAGTTTGGGGCCGGAAAACTTTCCTATTGGAGACATCGTTGACTTCAATAATCATTGACGACTTCAATAAACATTGTCGACTTCAATAATCATTGTCGACTTCAATAAACATCTTTGACTTCAATAATAATTGTCGACTTCAATAAACATCGTTGACTTCAATAATCATTATCGACTTCAATAAACAACGTTGACTTCAATAATCGTTGTCGACTTCAATAAACATCGTTGACTTTAATAATCATCATTGAATTCAATAATCATCAGTGTTTTCTATAATCATCGTTGACTTCGATAATCATCGTTGACTTTAATAATCATTGTTGTCTTCAATAATCAAAAGAGGAAATAACACCGGACACCCCCGTTAAATTGAATATCAAAGTATGATCAAGTATTTCTATCAAATTATGATCAAGTATTTCTATCAAAGTATGATCAAGTATTTCTACGCATATTATTACATTTAGCAGTGATGAAAAATTCCAGGTTCGCGGTTGTGAAATTGATAGTAACCAGAATGTCACATGGTCACCGCGCGTCTATAGTAATGCATTGTTAGAGTATCGCTAAAACCTAACATAGATAGACCTAACTTTTAAGTATATATATGTTAACTATATGAAATTCCAAAAATGGCGTCATTTTTAAAAATCCTTTGTATTAACTCGTGGTGTCTGGTTGCTTGGTTGAACTCTTGCTTGATTGTCGGTCGCCAAAACTTTGGATCGATTTTCAACCCACTTCCTCGTAAGCTAGCGAGCTGAAATTTAGCAGGCAGTTTTGTGGCGATGATAAAAACTATGTTTCAAAATTTCAGATCGATCGCATGTACTGTAATTAAATTATTGAATTTTTAGATTATTTTATTTATCTCTATGTATCATGTTATTTTTTGAGATAGAGTGTCGCGGTGCGTATTATATTGAACAACCTTTCTGTCGCGCAATAAGGTGCGTATTTTATTGACAACACTTTTTATAAACATATTCCTGATCGGTGCGCATTATATTAAACACGTTTTACCAGACATAACTACAATTTTGTATTTTTGGTTGGTCTTGCTCTGCGTATTATTATGAACATTCGTTTAGCTACGTCTCGTACATAAAGTATTTATAGTGAAAAACTTGGTTTTTTACGTTTTTAAAAAATAAATCCTTAATATTAACTCGTGGTGTCTGTTTGTTTGAACCCTTGATTGCTTGGTTGATTGTCGGTCGCCAAAACTGTGGATACATTTTAACCCACTTCCTCGTAATCTAGTGAGCTGAAATTTTGCAGGCAGTTTAGTTGCGATGATAAAAACTATGTATCAAAATTTTAGATCGATCGCATGTACTGTAATTAAATTATTAAATCCTTTATATTAACTCGTGGTGTCTGTTTGTTTGAACCCTTGATTGCTTGCTTGATTGTAGGTCGCCAAAACTGTGGATCGATTTTTAACCCACTTCCTCGTAAGCTAGTGAGCTGAAATTTAGCAGGCAGTTTCGTGGCGATGATAAAAACTATGTTTCAAAATTTCAGATCGATCGCATGTACTGTAATTAAATTATTGAATTTTTAGATTATTTTATTTATTCCTATGTATCATGTTATTTTTTGAGATAGAGTGTCGCGGTGCGTATTATATTGAACAACCTTTCTGTCACGCAATAAGGTGCGTATTTTATTGACAACACTTTTTATAAACATATTCGTGATCGGTGCGCATTATGTTCAACATGTTTTACGACACAACTGCAATTTTGTATTTTTGGTTGGTCTTGCGCTGCGTATTATTATGAACATTCTTTTAGTTACTTCTCGTACATAAAGGATTTATAGTCAAAAACTTGGTTTTTTATGGGTTTGTTAATTTAAAATCAATTTCATCTGCTATGTGGTGCATATTTATAAACGGGAGTAGATCTGATTGTGGTGCATATTTATAAACAGAAGTACATCTGATTGTGGTGCTTTTTATTAAACCTGAGTAATATTCCGCTGGCAAGGAGATCACAGCAGTGTCAATGCCCTTTCCGAGTCGTGACCTTTAACCCCCATCGCCCCATTGATCTCTGTGTGCTTTGGTCTCGTTATCGGGTATTCCCAGCGTTGACTGATCTGTCTGTTTGTTGATGCTCGTCAGGAAGAGGCCGGTACATTTCATTCATAATCACCCATTCATCAATTGTGCTCCTGAGGCAAGACTTTTCTTGACATTACCCGACTACGGTGCTCACCCAAGAGGTGTTTAACATACATGATTGCGTGTGGTTCACTGCAGCAATAGATGGCTGATGACATAGTCAGCTGTGCCACCCAAGAGGTGTTTAACATACATGATTGCGTGTGGATCACTGCAGCAATATATGGCTGATGACATAGTCAGCTGTGCCACCCAAGAGGTGTTTAACATACATGATTGCGTGTGGTTCACTGCAGCAATAGATGGCTGATGACATAGTCAGCTGTGCCACCCAAGAGGTGTTTAACATACATGATTGCGTGTGGTTCACTGCAGCAATAGATGGCTGATGACATAGTCAGCTGTGCCACCCAAGAGGTGTTTAACGTACATGATTGCGGGTGGTTCACTGCAGCAATAGATGGCTGATGACATAGTCAGCTGTGCCGCCCACGAGTGACATAGTGAGCTGTGCCACCCACGAGTGACATAGTGAGCTGTGCCGCCCACGAGTTACATAGTGAGCTGTGCCGCTCATGAGTGACATAGCGCGGGGTGCCGCCCATGAGTGACATAGGGAGTGTTGCCGCCCATGAGTGACACAGTGAGTGGTGACACCTATGAGTGCCATAGCTAGTTGTGCCGCCCATGAGTGACTTAGCGAGTGGTGCCCTCCAAGAGTGACATAGCGAGTGGTGCCGCCCATGAGGGACATAGCGAGTGGTGCCCTCCATGATTGACACAGCGAGTGGTGCTGCCCATGAGTGACATAGCGAGTGGTGCCCCCCATGAGTGACATAGTGAGTGGTCCCACCCATGAGTGACAGTGGGTGGTGCCGCCCATGAGTGACAAAGCGAGTGGTGCTGCCCTTGAAACGTACCAGATTTGTTGTGATAAAAGTACAATAAACAACTTTATCGTTTTAAGAATTATAAAAAAAATAATATAATAATATGATATAATAATAGGAGATAATAATATCAATATACGTAATTCCCGTTGTCTGTATGGTTGTAATGTAATGTAATGTATTTAATGCTGTTAGGTGGCGCTGCGATATGGATGTAATGCTGTTAGGTGGTGCTGCGATGGATTTTGTTTTATAGTGCTGCACCAAAAATAACACTTATCGAACGTTCCGCATAAAATTGTTCAATATGATAATAAATGAATCAAATAAAAATAAATAAAATAACAGAAAGTTCTGTATTACGTTATTTTTTAATCGGATGTGTATTTATTTTGAAAACTTCCGTTATTTTTTACTCGTGATACACTCGTGATATAATATTATGATATAATAATATGATATAATAATATGACATAATAATATGATATAATAATATGATATAATAATATGATATAATAATATGATATAATAATATGATATAAGAATATGACATAATAATATGATATAATAATATGATATAATAATATGATATAATAATATGATATAATAATATGATATAATAATATGATATAATAATATGATATAATAATATGATATAATAATATGATATAATAATATGATATAATAATATGATATAATAATATGATATAATAATATGATAAAATAATATGATATAATAATATGACATAATAATATGATATAATAATATGATATAATAATATGATATAATAATATGATATAATAATATGACATAATAATATGATATAATAATATGATATAATAATATGATATAATAATATGATATAATAATATGATATAATAAATTATATGTTTCATAAAATGCTCATGATGGATATTTTACTTCTTTTTTAAATATTAGTTCTTTATGCACCACGCCTTATCAGACACACCACGCCATATCAGACACACCACGCCATATCAGACACACCACGCCTTATCAGACACACCACGCCTTATCAGACACACCACGCCTTATCAGACACACCACGCCATATCAGACACACCACGCCTTATCAGACACACCACGCCTTATCAGACACACCACGCCTTATCAGACACACCACGCCTTATCAGACACACCACGCTTTATCAGACACACCACGCCTTATCAGACACACCACGCCATATCAGACACACCACGCCTTATCAGACACACCACGCCTTATCAGACACACCACGCCATATCAGACACACCACGCCTTATCAGACACACCACGCCTTATCAGACACACCATGCCATATCAAACACACCACGCCTTATCAGACACACCACGCCATATCAGACACACCACGCCATCTCAGACACACCACGCCATCTCCGACACACCACGCCATCTCAGACACACCACGCCATATCAGACACACCACGCCATATCAGACACACCACGCCATATCAGACACACCACGCCTTATCAGACACACCACGCCATCTCAGACACACCACGCCATCTCAGACACACCACGCCATCTCAGACACACCACGCCATATCAGACACACCACGCCATATCAGACACGCCACGTCTTATCAGACACACCACGCCTTATCAGACACAACACGCCTTATCAGACACAACACGCCTTATCAGACACACCACGCCATATCAGGCACACCACGCCATATCAGACACACCACGCCATATCAGACACACCACGCCATATCAGACACACCACGCCATATCAGACACACCACGCCATATCAGACACACCACGCCATCTCAGACACACCACGCCATCTCAGACACACCACGCCATCTCAGACACACCACGCCATCAAATACACACCACGCCTTATCAGACACACCACGCCATCTCAGACACACCACGCCATCTCAGACACACCACGCCATCTCAGACACACCACGCCTTATCAGACACACCACGCCACCTCAGACACACAACACCATCAAATACACACCATGCCATCTCAGACACACCACGCCATCAAATACACACCACGCCATCAAATACACACCACGCCATCAAATACACACCACGCCATGTCAGACACACCACGCCATATCAGACACACCACGCCATCTCAGACACACCACGCCATATCAGACACACCACGCCATATCAGACACACCACGCCATATCAGACAAACCACGCCATATCAGACACACCACGCCATCTCAGACACACCACGCCATCTCAGACACACCACGTCATATCAGACACACCACGCCATATCAGACACACCACGCCATCTCAGACACACCACGCCATATCAGACACACCACGCCATATCAGACACACCACGCCATCTATTTGAAAGCTTTCCTAGTTTATTGGACGAACCTAATACATCATCCTAGTTTATTGGACGATTCTAATACAACATCCTAGTTTATTGGACGAACCAATACATCATCCTAGTTTATTGGACGAACATAATATATCATCCTAGTTTATTGGACGAACATAATACAACATCCTAGTTTATTGGACGAACATAATACATCATCCTAGTTTATTGGACGAACCTAATACAACATCCTAGTTTACTGGACGAACCAATACATCATCCTAGTTTATTGGACGAACCAATACATCATCCTAGTTTATTGGACGAACATAATATATCATCCTAGTTTATTGGACGAACATAATACAACATCCTAGTTTATTGGACGAACCTAATACATCATCCTAGTTTATTGGACGAACCTAATACATCATCCTAGTTTATTGGAAGAACCTAATACATCATCCTAGTTTATTGGACGAACCTAATACAACATCCTAGTTTATTGGACGAACATAATACATCATCCTAGTTTATTGGACGAACGTAATACAACATCCTAGTTTATTGGACGAATCTAATACAACATCCTAGTTTATTGGACGAACCTAATACATCATCCTAGTTTATTGGACGAACCTATTACATCATCCTAGTTTGTTGGACGAACCTTATAAATCATCCTAGTTTATTGGACGAACATTATACATCATCCTAGTTTATTGGACGAACCTTATACATCATCCTAGTCGAATGTAAATGGGGAGTGTGATACAAAGGTTTTAATCACCAACATAATTGGACATCTCCGACTTCTCATCTGTAAGGCATTTGGAGTTTCCCCGTATCAAAGGATCTTTAAAAATGGCTTTTCACTGATAATGATGGAACAAATCTGTTTTATTTTAGTTTTTTCAACATGTTTATAATTTATACAGCAAGCATAACTTAAAAACAAAAACAAAAAAACTTCAGAAGAATTCCTTTATAATTTTAGAGTAAAGGCATAATTGTCATATATGATGTAAATTACTTGAACGATCAATTGCTTTAGATTACTTGGCCTCTGTTCTTTATACATGTTGGTAAACATGTTAGCGTGTTTAAGTGTAAGGAAGTAGATTTTGTTGAAAGAATATGTCTGAAGCAGAAAACAAAGTCTGTAAATAAAGTTCCTGGTCAAGTACTGAAATAAAAAAGTCACTGAAAATTATTAGATTTGTTAAACCTTTATACTTTTAGGGTTAGTTTTCCTCAGATATTCATTCAAATAATAAATACAGTTCATGTTGAATTCTGGTAGCAAATACACTTTTTGATCGACCCAAAAGACTACGACAAGGAAAGGAAGTATAAAATATTCTCTTGCCCCCGCAGCACTTGACTTGCCACAATTTGACGTCTTTAATGACTTAAGCATCCATCCGAGGCAAGTTTCTGGCGCTCATTCTCTCGTCAATCATGTCTGCTTTCCTAAGGACTTTTGTAAAACAAGTTTTTTATATTTTTTAAAAAAATGTTTTCTTAAATCGAGATAAGAGGAGGGGGAGGGGAGATAGTGAAGTATTTAAGAGAAAAACGTGAACACATTTTAGACTTCCTAAAGCAAGTTTGGAGATAAAATGAAGAAGATTTTTTAAAGCATACACGTGGTACCAAAAAATATTAAGATAGACTCGATGAGGTGGTAGGTAGAAAAGAGTTTTAAAAGGTGAAGAGGGGACTTTAGGGGTTAACATAGGACACACGGGTGAGTGTTTTGATTAAATTTTAAATAAGGGTTGGTATTGCAATAAAAACGTGTGCATAATCACACACATACCAACAGTTTATTGACCAGTTTCGTTTTATTTCTAGTCAAGAGAGTTTGACGTGAAGTCCTTACACCGTTCAGTCTGACCAGGCAGTTTGACTTGAACTCAAACCTTTCAGTCTGTCCAGGCAGTTTGACTTGAACTCAAACCTTTCAGTCTGTCCAGGCAGTTTGACTTGAACTCAAACCTTTCAGTCTGTCCAGGCAGTTTGACTTGAACTCAAACCTTTCAGTCTGTCCAGGCAGTTTGACTTGAACTGAAACCTTTCAGTCTGTCCAGGCAGTTTGACTTGAACTCAAACCTTTCAGTCTGTCCAGGCAGCTTGACTTGAACTCAAACCTTTCAGTCTGTCCAGGCAGTTTGACTTGAACTCAAACCTTTCAGTCTGTCCAGGCAGTTTGACTTGAACTCAAACCTTTCAGTCTGTCCAGGCAGTTTGACTTGAACTCAAACCTTTCAGTCTGTCCAGGCAGTTTGACTTGAACTCAAACCTTTCAGTCTGTCCAGGCAGTTTGACTTGAACTCAAACCTTTCAGTCTGTCCAGGCAGTTTGACTTGAACTCAAACCATTCAGTCTGTCCAGGCAGTTTGACTTGAACTCAAACCTTTCAGTCTGTCCAGGCAGTTTGACTTGAACTCAAACCTTTCAGTCTGTCCAGGCAGTTTGACTTGAACTCAAACCTTTCAGTCTGTCCAGGCAGTTTGACTTGAACTCAAACCTTTCAGTCTGTCCAGGCAGGTTGACTAGAACTCAAACCTTTCAGTCTGTCCAGGCAGTTTGACTTGAACTCAAACCTTTCAGTCTGTCCAGGCAGTTTGACTAGAACTCAAACCTTTCAGTCTGTCCAGGCAGGTTGACTAGAACTCAAACCTTTCAGTCTGTCCAGGCAGGTTGACTAGAACTCAAACCTTTCAGTCTGTCCAGGCAGTTTGACTTGAACTCAAACCTTTCAGTCTGTCCAGGCAGTTTGACTTGAACTCAAACCTTTCAGTCTGTCCAGGCAGTTTGACTAGAACTCAAACCTTTCAGTCTGTCCATGCAGTTTGACTAGAACTCAAACCTTTCAGTCTGTCCAGACAGTTTGACTTTAACTCAAATCGTCCCGTAGCATCTTCACGTCCCTTAGCATCTTCCCGTCCCTTAGCATCTACCCGTCCCTTAGCATCTACGATGTTGTGTGGTGAAAAAAAAACCCAATAAGCCGAGAAACTGGTTACAAATGTTTTCGACAATTCTTGTTTTGCCATTGCTATTATTAATTTTTTTAAATACCGGAACAAATTGGTATCTCTATTTGTTTATATACTGCATTGCTATTATCTAGCATAGTCCTTCTAAAACTTTTTAGAATGGCGGACCGTCAGGAATTTTTCCAATGCACCTGGGACTGGTGAACTACTTTCTCTGTACTGACGTAGTAGGGACATGCTATTTATTTTGTTTGTTTCATTTTATGTGCTTATTGCCGAAAAATTGACAGATTCCATAGGGTTGGTATTAATGGTTGCAAATTTAGGATTATAATTATATTTTTCTGTCCTTTCTTGATAACTTCTGCGGACCGGCAGCGGATGGCCCACTGACCGGCACAGGTCCGCGGACCACCACTTTGAGAAGCACTGATCTAACATAATGTGGAATACACTTTGTGGCCAGAACAATAAAACAAAAAATCACCCAAACTCCCCCCTCCTAAAAAATATATATATAAAAGTAACAATGTGGTATTATGTAAATCAATGTTCTTGTCATTGTCTTATTTCCCAGTTAAACAAATTATAATTATAAATCTTGATTCCCTAGTTCTTGAACGAACTTAAACCCCCCTCCCCCCTCCAATTATAAATCTTGATTCCCTAGTTCTTGAACGAGCTTAAACTTACCACAAAGCTCCCCCCTCCCCGCCCCCCAATTATAAATCTTGATTCCCTAGTTCTTGAACGAGCTTAAACGTACCACAAAGCTCCCCCCTCCCCCCCAAGAGGAGACTATAAGACGCCAATTGGCCTCCAGCTATTTCAACTAGTAACTACGTCCTGTTTAAACCATTAACAAAAAACATAAATAGTTAATATACTGTTAAAATTGTGGTTAAGTTAGCAAACTGTCGATATTTTTAAATTACCAGACCAAACAGCCATGCACTAATTAGTAGACATTGCTGGCATGATGAAGAACAAATGAATATTTGACCTGCCACTTGTGACCTTTTATTCTTCATGCCATGTTTCTAGGGGGAGGTGCGCTTTACAAAAATGTAAAACCATACGCTGCACTGCATTGCATACCTGGTCTTGAGTTTAAGTAACAGTCAATACATACGAAGTCTTGGGGCTATACTGTAACAGTGAAAACATTAGTGTAAGTAATAATAATAATAATAAATTGATTATTTATATAGCGCTATATCCCAGTAAGGAACTGGGCTCACAGCGCTTTACATGAAAGAAATAACATACTTATAAGTATTAAATTAACATTCATATCACAACAAACACACAAAATTACAATACATTATACATAAGCTACGTTAATCATTTACCAGTAATGTTGTTTCATCAATTTTAAAAATAAATTTTGAAAAGATGTGTCTTAAGTGCAGTCTTGAAGGACTTGGTTGTTTGAATACTACGTATGTGTAATGGTATAGAATTCCATTGTTTGGCTGCACAAAAAGAGAACGACCTTTCACCAAACGTTTTGGTGCGTGTCATAGGAACAGAGAGAACGCGTGTGTCTGCAGAAGATCTTAGCTTGCGAGTGGGTGAGTAGACCGACAAAAGTTCAGTAAGATACGATGGGCATGAGTCCGAAAAGAAGTTGTGACAGAGAACGGCCAGTTTGTAATCAATACGGGCTTGTATAGGCAGCCAATGCAGTGAGCGAAGAAGTGGAGTAACATGGTCATGTTTTTTTGCCTTGAGCACCAGTCTGGCAGCTGAATTTTGAACTTTCTGTAGTTTTTCAATGCATTGTTTTGGCACACCTGACAGAAGAGAATTGCAGTAATCCATACGAGCCAGTACAAGAGCACAGACTAGTGTTTTTGTGGCACTAACTGTTAAGTAATGACGGATTGAGCTGATCTGACGAATGGCAGTGTAGGCAGAGCGACAGATGTGATTGATGAACAAACAAAGTAACAAACAAGAGTTTAATTAACAAACAAGTGTTTTAGTAGCAAGCACGATTTTAATTAACAAACAAGTGTTTTAGTAGCAAGCACGATTTTAATTAACAAACAAGTGTTTTAGTAGCAAGCACGATTTTAATTAACAAACAAGAGTTTAATTAACAAACAAGAGTTTAATTAAGAAAGAAGAGACGCAGACAAGTATGATAGCGTTGTATTCTGTGTGGACCACGGCGAGCTGATCATCGGCTGTGTTTAAATATTAAGACAATTCCAATGTTTTAAGATAACGTTTTATGTATGAGTACATTAATAATCACCTGGCTCCATTCTGTTAGTCGTTAAGATGTTGTTTAAGTATTTTAACAGAGACATTTCTTTCTCTGACCAGACCACGATAATTTAGTCTTTGAAGTAAAAGAGCTACTAAACAAATGACAAAATTACACGATCTACCCCCCCCCAACCAAAAGCAAAAAACAAACTGTTTTTTACTGTTGCCTCAGCACAAAACTTTAAACAAAATTTATCCATATACATGTTGGTTTCCAAACGGATATTTTAATTTGATAAACAGACCTGTTTATCTCAGAAGTTGAATGAAGTAACTCCGGTAGACTCTCTACATCAAGTTTCCAGCCGTTCAAGGGACATAATTTCTACAATAATTTCCAGATCCTACCCAACACATTTTCTTTCTATGCTAGTGTCCAACAGATATATTAAATATATGCTAGTGTCCAACAGATATATTAAAAAAAACATGTCAACGTAAGAATAATTTCCTGTTAATTTTGCTATTTATGATTTTATGAAGAATTGTTCAGTTTCAAAGACATCTTTTCTTTTTCCTTTTACACCTGCGATTTCTTCCTCTGATAATTAGGACTTAGAGCTTCAGGTACGAAACATGTCCGTTGGGAGCCTTGGGGCTTTGAAACCCGCCAGAGCACAATATTGTTGTCAGTGTCTTTCAACCTTCTCAAATTCTTTTCGCCTCGATTTTATTTGACTTGGAAGGCTCTTTGTTTTCTCTCGAATCCAACTCACCTGGTTATAGCAACGCCCGCTCCACAAGTTGATCTATCCCCACGGGTTCTCAATCTGAAAGGATGTGCCACCCCTGGGGGAATGGGTGAGACTTTCCCGAAACTACGCCTACGGTTAGTAAGGATCTTTTATAGAAATTGTTTTATTGGGTAATGTGTAGCACAGGTGTAGACAAAGTGTGTTATGTGGTAATGTGTAGCACAGGTACAGGCGAATTGTGTTATGTGGTAATGTGTAGCACAGGTACAGGCGAATTGTGTTATTGGGTAATGTGTAGCCCAGGTATAGACAAAGTGTGTTATGTGGTAATGTGTAGCACAGGTACAGGCGAATTGTGTTATTGGGTAATGTGTAGCACAGGTATAGACACAGTGTGTTATGTGGTAATGTGTAGCACAGGTACAGGCGAATTGTGTTATTGGGTAATGTGTATCACAGGTATAGACAAAGTGTGTTATGTGGTAATGTGTAGCACAGGTACAGGCGAATTGTGTTATTGGGTAATGTGTATCACAGGTATAGACACAGTGTGTTATGTGGTAATGTGTAGCACAGGTACAGGCGAATTGTGTTATGTGGTAATGTGTAGCACAGGTATAGACAAAGTGTGTTATGTGGTAATGTGTAGCACAGGTACAGGCGAATTGTGTTATTGGGTAATGTGTAGCACAGGTGTAGACAAAGTGTGTTATGTGGTAATGTGTAGTACAGGTATAGACAAAGTATGTTATGTGGTAATGTGTAGCACAGGTACAGGCGAATTGTGTTATTGGGTAATGTGTAGCACAGGTATAGACAAAGTGTGTTACGTGGTAATGTGTAGCACAGGTACAGGCGAATTGTGTTATTGGGTAATGTGTAGATCCGGTATAGACCCATGAATCTACATATGTAGATTCCCTGTTGAGAAAATATTTGTGACTTGATTTTGTCCTCTTTGAATAGCTGTTGTCCAAGGCAGTGGTTCTAAAACTGCGGTTCTAGTGTTAAGTTTTTTAGGTACATGTCGTTTAGGCGTAAGACCTCCAGTTACATTCATCCAGCGTTATTTTGGCGGCTGTTTTAATAGAAATAAATTATTGAGCAGGCTAGAACAACTGACTGTTTTGAAGTTATAGTTGCATGCAATGTTTAGGAACTAGGAAAATATTGTCTATTATCTTACGAAATTTTGGCAATGGACAAAATAACTTTAGCAACCAGTGCGGTCCATTCACATCACCAACCAGTGCGGTCCATTCACATCGCCAACCAGTGCGGTCCATTCACATCGCCAACCAGTGCGGTCCATTCACATCGCCAACCAGTGCGGTCCATTCACATCGCCAACCAGTGCGGTCCATTCACATCACCAACCAGTGCGGTCCATTCACATCACCAACCAGTGCGGTCCATTCACATCACCAACCAGTGCGGTCCATTCACATCACCAACCAGTGCGGTCCATTCACATCACTAATGATAAATGAGAAGTCTTGCGATTCCCCGAATTTGCTGCCCAATTTGTTCCCACACACCGCTGCCCAATTTGTTCCCACACACCGCTGCCCAATTTGTTCCCACACACCGTTGCCCAATTTTTCCCCACATACCGCCGTCTTGGTGACTTGCTTACATATTGATGACGCTGGTTTCTTCTCTCTCAACACAATTATTTGATGGATTTTTATTTAGTCTTCTACTTTTTGTGGTCTCTTGGTTGAAAGAATAAAACAGCCTCACTCTCTCTACTGACAATAAAACAGCCTCACTCTCTCTACTGACAATAAAACAGCCTCACTCTCTCTACTGACAATAAAACAGTATCACTCTCTCTACTGACAATAACACAGCCTCACTCTCTCTACTGACAATAAAACAGCCTCACTCTCTCTACTGACAATAAAACAGCCTCACTCTCTCTACTGACAATAAAACAGCCTCACTCTCTCTACTGACAATAAAACAGCCTCACTCTCTCTACTGACAATAAAACAGCCTCACTCTCTCTACTGGTGTATTCATGTCCACCCAAAATTACTACTTATAGTGTATTCACCAAATAGTGTATTCCTGTCCACCCAAAGAGAAGAAAAGTTTCCGAGAAGGTAAAACACAAACCTTCATACAACCAAACTTAAGAAGTAACGGTCGTAGGCATTAAGCTTCTTGAATTCATTCAGGAAATTGGTGCCAACCCTTGGGTGCGGTGGGGGGGGATGAAACTCGTCCACCGGATAGCGAGTAGCCTACCTGAGTAGAACCATGATGGTTATCTGGTACTCCCAGACCCTCCCCACATCCTGTGCTTTACCACATTAGCAGTGCTAGAAATTTTACGTCAAACGCCGGCTCTTCCCAAACTGGTGATAAGTTCCAAGCATTGGTTCATAGGCAACAGAGCTTAATAATAACTCTTTGTATATGGTTATGTTCCAATGATACAAGTCCCATTGGCTCATAGACAACAGAGCTTAATAATAACTCTTTGTATAAGGTTATGTTCCAATGATACAAGTCCCATTGGCTCATAGACAACAGAGCTTAATAATAACTCTTTGTATATGGTTATGTTCCAATGATACAAGTCCCACTGGCTCATAGGCAAAATAGCTGAACTATTTTTTTTATAACTCTTTGTGTATGGTTATATATTATGGCAATTATAACACTCTAAAAATGCTCCATACTTGACTGCGAAGACAATGACTATGACTGCGAAGACAATGACTATGATTACGAAGGCAATGACTATGACTGTGAAGACAATGACTATGATTGCGAAGACAATGACAATGATTACGAAGACAATGACTATGATTGTGAAGACAATGACTATGATTGCGAAGACAATGACTATGATTGCGAAGACAATGACTATGACTGTGAAGACAATGACTATGACTGCGAAGACAATGACTATGATTGCGAAGACAATGACTATGATTGCGAAGACAATGACTATGACTGCGAAGACAATGACTATGACTGCGAAGACAATGACTATGACTGCGAAGACAATGACTATGATTGTGAAGGCAATGACTATGATTGCAAAGACAATGACTATGACTGCGAAGACAATGACTATGATTGCGAAGACAATGACTATGATTGCAAAGACAATGACTATGATTGCGAAGACAATGACTATGATTGCGAAGACAATGACTATGATTGCGAAGACAATGAAAATGATTGCGAAGACAATGACTATGATTGCGAAGACAATGACTATGATTGCGAAGACAATGACTATGATTGCGAAGACAATGACTATGATTGCGAAGACAATGACTATGATTGCGGCAACTGTCTTGAAGTCAATTGAAATTGTTCAACGTAGAATTGTAAGTGCATGGAGTACATTTGCCCTTAATTGTTAACTAATGAAAGATATCTAGGGAAATGCTCTGATTCTAACATCGTATATGTAAATGGAATCTTAAGTAACACTTCTTGACGTTTGATTTCAGGACTAGGTCTCGCCTTCTTTACGTCAATCACTGGATACACTTCAAACTTTAAAAAAAAACACAATATTTTGAAGATCATTAGAGGAATAAAAAATGTTTTTAATAAATATGTATATACAATTAGTTCATTTAATTTATACGTAAAATTTAAATTTTCAATTTTAATAAATATAAAAAGTTGATTCTTAAATTTCTATCACAGTATGCGAGATTGGTCATAAATTGTTTGTAACTTTTTTTTTAGATCATATGATTTAAGAATAAGACCGCCTGAAAAGATATTACCATCAAAAGTGAACACAAAACAAAAGTATATAATTTGGTGCTAATGCTGTTAGAAAATATCATTGTATTTTTTAAAATGTAATATTTGCATCAGTTCTCTAAAAAATTTCCAACTTATGATTAGTCATTGGGGCCTTTATATGTTAGTTAAAGGGCACATAGCGTCACTGGGAAGCACAGAACTCGTGTGCAAACGCTGTGGAAAAGACTGTGACTGAAGTATAGCACTGCTCAGCCACACGAGGAAATGCAAGCCACCCCAACGGCGATGAACCATCGTCTCTCGAGACGGAAGGATGCCGGTGACGTAGTGTCAACAAGTATTGGGACTGAACAAAATAGTATATAACGGTGTTTTATTGTCTACCTGGTGCAAAATTCATGATACGAACACATTTTCAGCACACTATATCATCACCGACATCAAACACATCAGAAGTCATTTGAAAGGAGAAAAAGTAAATTCTTAATGATCTATCTTACTATATCACTATAAATATATTTTATCTAAAAGATCATCCCAATGGGATATATCACTGAAGCTATATTTTCTCTAAAATACATCACTCAGACAATTATTTTCTCTAAAAGATCATCTCACTAGGACTAAGACTATATTTCTCTTAAATCTAAAAGATCATCCCCATAAGATTATATTTCCTCTAAAAGATCAACAAGATTATATTTCCTCTAAAAGATCACTAATACTATATTTTATCTAAAAGATCACCAATATTATATATTCTCTAAAAGATAACTAAGACTATATTTCCTCTAAAAGATCACATATACTATATATCCTCTAAAAGATCACCATGACTATATTTCCTCTAAAAGATCAGGATTTAATGAAAACTACTGGTCCAACAGACGCGCCTACTTCTAGAGGGCAAAGTTCAAAGTCTGGGGAGAACTCGCAGATCACTTGAATGAACCCCACGAACTTGCGCACCATGTAATCTTGTCTCCAAAGTGACTATCCTTATGATTCAACTAGAAATAGACAACTAGAAATAGATGTCTGCTCCTTGGCATGCGGGCTACTGCACCCATCTGACACCAGAAACACAATAAGCCCTCCTTACTTCGTTTCTCTCCCTTTTAAGACACCTCTTCACATTTCCGTGCAACTTCACAGGGAGAATCGGGACGGGAAGGAAGGGTTGGACCTATCGGGGCGGGAAGGAAGGGTTGGACCTATCGGGGCGGGAGGGAAGGGTTGGACCTATCGGGTCGGGAAGGAAGGGTTGGATCTATCGGGGCGGGAAGGAAGGGTTGGACCTATCGGGGCGGGAAGGAAGGGTTGGACCTATCGGGTCGGGAAGGAAGGGTTGGACCTATCGGGGCGGGAAGGAAGGGTTGGACCTATCGGGGCGGGAAGGAAGGGTTGTACCTATCGGGGCGGGAAGGAAGGTTTGGACCTATCGGGGCGGGAAGGAAGGATTGGACCTATCGGGGCGGGAAGGAAGGGTTGGACCTATCGGGGTGGGAAGGAAGGGTTGGACCTATCGGGGCGAGAAGGAAGGGTTGGACCTATCGGGGCGGGAAGGAAGGGTTGGACCTATCGGGGCGGGAAGGAAGGATTGGACCTATCGGGGCGGGAAGGAAGGGTTGGACCTATCGGGGCGGGAAGGAAGGATTGGACCTATCGGGGCGGGAAGGAAGGGTTGGACCTATCGGGGCGGGAATGAAGGATTGGACCTGAAAGCCGATTGCGTCTAAAGGGCTCTTTCGTAAGCGCCCAATAAATTTTCTTTGGACTGTGTAACGATGTTAGCAAGGTGTTCTATTGGCGGCCAGCGGTTTGAGAATCCTTGAGTAGATACGAAGCTATTAATCTAATTATCAATGAATTGTAATATGTTGAGAATCCTTGAGTAGATACGAAGCTATTAATCTAATTATTAATGAATTGTAATATGTTGAGAATCCTTGAGTAGATACGAAGCTATTAATCTAATTATCAATGAATTGTAATATGTTGAGAATCCTTGAGTAGATACGAAGCTATTAATCTAATTATCAATGAATTGTAATATGTTGAGAATCCTTGAGTAGATACGAAGCTATTAATCTAATTATCAATGAATTGTAATATGTTGAGAATCCTTGAGTAGATACGAAGCTATTAATCTAATTATCAATGAATTTGTATTCAGATAGTTGCACACAACAAATCTTGGTTAGTTCCAGGTACCACACGTCATCAGGGTGAGATTGGATTTGTCAAAGGCGGAGTCGATGAAATTAGTTTTGAGTGGTGCTCTCGAATTCATTTTCTTCCATTTTATTTAATGTCGAATTCATTATCTTCTATTTTTTAATGACGAATTCATTCTCTTCTATTTTTTAATGTCTAATTCATTCTCTTCTTTTTTTTTAAATGTCGAATTCGAATTCATTCTCTTCTATTTTTAAATCCTTTATATTAACTCGTGGTGTCTGCGGCCGACCGACCGACCGACCGACGTTGTCGCCAAAACTTTTGATCGATTTTTAACCCACTTGCTCGCAAGATAGCGAGCTGAAATTTTGCAGGCAGTTTCGTACCAATGATAAAAACAATGTATCAAAATTTCTGATCGATCGCATGTACCGTAATTAAATTATTGCTTTTTTAGATTATTTTATTTATTCCTATGTATCATGCTATTTTTTGAGATAGAGCGTCGCGGTGCGTATTATATTGAACAACCTTTCTGTCGCGCAACAAGGTGCGTATTTTATTGACAACTCTTTTTATAAACATATTTCTGATCGGTGCGCATTATATTAAACATGTTTTACGACTCAACTGCAATTTTGTATTTCTGGATGGTCTGGCGCTGCGTATTATAATGAACATTTTTTTAGTTACTTCTCGTACATAAAGGATTTATAGTCAAAAACTTGGTTTTTTACGGGTTTTTCTTATTAAATCCTTTATATTAACTCGTGGTGTCTGCGGCCGACCGACCGACCGACCGACGTTGTCGCCAAAACTTTTGATCGATTTTTAACCCACTTGCTCGCAAGATAGCGAGCTGAAATTTTGCAGGCAGTTTTGTACCAATGATAAAAACAATGTATCAAAATTTCTGATCGATCGCATGTACCGTAATTAAATTATTGATTTTTTAGATTAGTTTATTTATTCCTATGTATCATGCTATTTTTTGAGATAGAGCGTCGCGGTGCGTATTATATTGAACAACCTTTCTGTCGCGCAATAAGGTGCGTATTTTATTGACAGCTCTTTTTATAAACATATTCCTGATCGGTGCGCATTATATTAAACATGTTTTACGACACAACTGCAATTTTGTATTTCTGGATGGTCTGGCGCTGCGTATTATAATGAACATTCTTTTAGTTACTTCTCGTACATAAAGGATTTATAGTCAAAAACTTGGTTTTTTACGGGTTTTTCTTATTTAATGTCGAATTCATTCTCTTCTATTTTTTAATTTCTAATTCATTCTCTTCTTTTTTTTAATGTCGAATTCGAATTCATTCTCTTCTATTTAAAAAAAAGTCCAGTTATTTTGATTTTTGAATGGCCACTTGAAAGAGCCAATATATTATATATATTATAGATATTATAGATATTATAGATAACTGGAAAGTTGTGCAAAAAGTATGTTTTTAAATAACTGTGAATGGCAAATTTGAAGATGGTGAAAAAGTTTACTGTGTTCACTGCCATAAACAATTCTCTTTGAAAGGATCAAATACATCGCTGACGTCCCACTTTCAGCACAAACATCTGATCAAGTATCAACACATTGTCATCAAATTTATATCAAAATATTCTTAATTTTCAATGTCTGTGAGACAGGGGAAATAACTTAAGAAAATAAAAAAGCCAATTACCTGTTTTTGTTACTTCCCTTGACATGTTCAGTTTAAGAAGTCATAAATTTCTATTTTTGGCTTTAATCGAAATGAACGATTAAGTAATCGATAACTTTTCAAAAGTTAACTATGAAATTTAAATTAATCGATAACAGCCCTAATATATATATACATATATATATTTAGTTAATTATTTCTATAATAATAATAATGAATACCAATACCAATAACACTTTGTCCATTCAACGTGCTCTCAGCGCTTCACATACAAATAGTAACACATAAGTATCAATTCATTCTATGATCAGTGTCAAACATTCGTATCCTAACTACAACGTATGATCAGTGTCAAACATTCGTATCCTAACTACAACGTATGATCAGTGTCAAACATTCGTATCCTAACTACAACGTATGATCAGTGTCAAACATTCGTATCCCAAATACAATGTATGATCAGTGTCAAACATTCGTATCCTAACTACAACGTATGATCAGTGTCAAACATTCGTATCCTAACTACAACGTATGATCAGTGTAAAACATTCGTATCCTAACTACAACGTATGATGGTGATAAATATTAAAATGAGTTAGTAATCGTAATACTACAGAGGAATTGTCAGCCATGCTTGTCTGCAAGAAAGAGAAACGGAGCGAAGTAGAGAAAGCGAGAAAAAGAGAAAGTGATAAAGGTTTAATTCGCCACACACCCCCCCACCACACCCACCACACTTAAGCAAGCCCTAATTTGTTGGTGATATAGACCAGTGGTCCCTAACCTGTGGTCCGCGGCGTTAAAAAGGTTGGGGACCACTGATATAGACTACAAAATTACGTTTTATAACAACATCCTCTAGCACCAACATCCTCTCACACCAACATCCTCTAGCATCAACATCCTCTCACACCAACATCCTCTCACACCAACATCCTCTCACACCAACATCCTCTAGCACCAACATCCTCTCACACCAACATCCTCTAGCACCAACATCCTCTCACACCAACATCCTCTAGCACCAACATCCTCTCACACCAACATCCTCTAGCACCACATGAAGAACAAACTGAAGAAACGGAAGAAAACTTCAAACATTTCCTATTTTTAATGCAATGACAGATTTCAAGAACCTGACTTGTTTCTTCATTTCAACAACATCCGTGTTTTGATGTTCAACAACATCCGTGTTTTGATGTTCAACAACATCCGTGTTTGATGTTCAACAACATCCGTGTTTTGATGTTCAACAACATCCGTGTTTTCAAGTTCAACAACATCCGTGTTTTGATGTTCAACAACATCCGTGTTTTGATGTTCACTTAGTTTCAACAACATCCGTGTTTTGATGTTCACTTAGTTTCAACAACATCCGTGTTTTGATGTTCACTTAGTTTCAACAACATCCGTGTTTTGATGTTCACTTAGTATCTATTTAATAATAATAATAAATTGATTATTTATATAGCGCTGTATCCCAGTAAGGAACTGGGCTCACAGCGCTTTACATGAAAGAAATAACATGCCTATAAATATTACATTAACTTTCATATAACAAACACACAAATTACAGTACATTATACATAAGCTACGTTAATCATTTACAAGAAATGTTGTTTCATTGATTTTGAAAATAAATGTTGAAAAGATGTGTCTTAAGTGCAGTCTTGAAGGACTTGGTTGTTTGAATACTACGTATGTGTAATGGTATAGAATTCCATTGTTTGGCTGCACAAAAAGAGAACGACCTTTCACCAAATGTTTTGGTGCGTGTCGTAGGAACAGAGAGAACGCGTGTGTCTGCAGAAGATCGTAGCTGGCGAGTAGGTGAGTAGACCGACAAAAGTTCAGTTAGATACGATGGGCATGAGTCCGAAAAGAAGTTGTGACAGAGAACGGCCAGTTTGTAATCAATACGGGCTTGTATAGGCAGCCAATGAAGTGAGTGAAGAAGTGGAGTAACATGGTCATGTTTTTTTGCCTTGAGCACCAGTCTGGCACCTGAATTTTGAACTTTCTGTAGTTTTTCAATGCATTGTTTTGGCGCACCAGACAGAAGAGAATTGCAGTAATCCATACGAGCTAGTACTAGAGCACAGACTAGAGTTTTTGTTGCACTAACTGTTAAGTAATGACGGATTGAGCTGATCTGACGAATGGCAGTGTAGGCAGAGCGACAGATGTGATTGATAAAGTTGTTAATAGACATGTTGTCAGAAATAATGTAGCCAAGATTCCTAGTCGATGTTGTGAACAGAATATCCGAACTGGCTACCTGAATTGACTTCGGAAGAGACAAAGTACTGCGTGATTTATTGTTGCAAAATAGAAGTGCTTCAGTCTTGTCATCATTCAGCTTGAGTTTGCTTAACGTCATCCAAGACTTTACCTCATCAATGCACTCTTGCATCAATTGGACAGCGGAGTCCAAATTAGAGGGATCTGTGTGAGTATATAGCTGAGTATCATCTGCAAATGATTGGCTTTTAACTGAATGCTTTTCGAGCAGTAGAAGTAGTGGTCTTGTATACAGCACAAAAAGTACCGGACCCAAAACAGAGCCCTGAGGCACACCATAAAGCAAGTCAGCTTTGTGAGAGATACAGCCATCTACTGAAAAATTACCTTGTACAAATGACAGCACGTAACCAGATCATGTGTTCTTAAACTAACATTTTATGCTCGACTTATAAAAAAGTATTTTGATGAAAGGAACGTTTTTTTGAGAGTATAAGTGATGATGTTAGTAAAGTGCACACAGTAGGATCAAGAACATCATTTGTCCTGCAACGATATGTTTTTAAAGCATTCCTGAATGCAGCTTGATGAGTATTGAAAACCTATACAACTCAGATTGATGAGTATTGAAAACCCATACAACTGTAGTTAAAGCCATTGTCCAGACTGACCAACGTTCATATTTATTTAGAATCGGGGACCGAATTATAAGCCTATGGTAATGTTCACCTTTAACAAACAATTTAAAAATCACGATTCAGGCCAAAGATACTGAGTGGTGGGTGGGGGAGAGGACATTATGAGGCAAGGATGGTCAGTTCAGGAGGCAAGGATGGTCATTTCATGAGGCAAGGATGGTCAGTTCATGAGGCAAGGATGGTGAGTTCATGAGCAACTGTTGGCCAGTCAGGCGACGGGATAAGAGATGATGACATGGGTTGGGATAAGAGATGATGACAGGGGTTGGAAAAAGAGATGATGACAGGGGTTGGAAAAAGAGATCATGACAGGGTTTGGGATAAGAGATGATGACAGGGTTGGGATAAGAGATGGTGGCAGGGTTAGGGATAATAGATGATGAGTGTTGTCCAATGTTGTTGGTTGGGATAAGAGATGATGAGTGTTGTCCCTTGTTGTTGGTTGGGATAAGAGATGATGAGTGTTGTCCCATGTTGTGGGTTGGGATAAGAGATAATGAGTGTTGTCCCATGTTGTGGGTTGGGATAAGAGATGATGGCAGGGGTTGGGATAAGAGATGATGAGTGTTGTCCCATGTTGTGGGTTGGGATAAGAGATGATGGCATGGGTTGGGATAAGAGATGATGAGTGTTGTCCCATGTTGTGGGTTGGGATAAGAGATGATGGCAGGGGTTGGGATAAGAGATGATGAGTGTTGTCCCATGTTGTGGGTTGGGATAAGAGATGATGGCAGGGGTTGGGATAAGAGATGATGAGTGTTGTCCCATGTTGTGGGTTGGGATAAGAAATGATGGCAGGGGGTGGGATAAGAGATGATGAGTGTTGTTCCATGTTGTGGGTTGGGATAAGAGATGATGAGTGTTGTCCAATGTTGTGCCTCGCCTAGCACCGTAAGTTGTGGAACACGTTGAGTGCCTCAAACCTGCCTCTCCCACCTGACCCCAGGTAGACAGATGCCTAGCTCCCCCCACCCCTCTATAAGACCGTTTCCTCATATTAATCCAGTTTCCTTGACGCACTCCCATCAAATACGCCATTCTGTCCTCCTATCCCGCCACCCAATCCTGTCCTACGCCATCCAGTCCTCCTATCCCGCCACCCAATCCTGTCCTACGCCATCCAGTCCTTCTATCCCGCCACCCAATCCAGTGCTATGCCATCATGTCCTCCTATCCCGCCACCCAATCATGTCCTACGCCATCCAGTCCTCCTATCCCGCCACCCAATCCAGTCCTACGCCATCCAGTCCTCCTATCCCGCCACCCAAACCAGTCCTACGCCATCTAGTCCTCCTATCCCACCACCCAATCCAGTCCTACGCCATCCAGTCCTCCTATCCCGCCACCCAATCCAGTCCTACGCCATCTAGTCCTCCTATCCCGCCACCCAATCCAGTCCTACGCCATCTAGTCCTCCTATCCCGCCACCCAATCCAATCCTACGCCATCTAGTCCTCCTATCCCGCCACCCAATCCAGTCCTACGCCATCTAGTCCTCCTATCCCGCCACCCAATCCAATCCTACGCCATCTAGTCCTCCTATCCCGCCACCCAATCCAGTCCTATGCCATCCAGTCCTCCTATCCCGCCACTCAATCCAGTCCTATGCCATCCTGTACTCCACCCTTCCCCTGAAACAGTTTTCATGCATGTGCTCTGGCAGCTTCTAAGTAGGCGAGATTCCTAGTTTAATTTTGTTAACGTTGGCCAAACATGTTTCTGTGTGTCAATGATCGCCCAACGTGTAGGTATGTCTATACATCAGCCATACACAAACATTAACGTTACCTCCTCACCAACATCTGTCTTCTCTCGTTTCAGGGGAAAAGGAAAACAAAACAGTTTAACTCTTTGAAATGAAAAACAAAATGTAGAGCAGCCATGTTTTATCTTAGGCATTTAAATTATTTAAAGGTTATTTTAAGGATAAACTCCCAGAGCCGCTTTTGTGTGCTTTCACGTACATATCGATTACACCTCTATAAAATATGAATGTATATAACACAGGATTAGCTAAGCTATAACACATGATAAGCTAAGCTAAAACACATGATAAGCTAAGCTATAACACATGATAAGCTAAGCTATAACACACGATAAGCTAAGTTATAAAACACATGATAAGCTAAGCTAATACTAATACACATGATAAGCTAAGCTATAACACATGATAAGCTCAGCTATAACACATGATAAGCTCAGCTATAACACATGATAAGCTAAGCTATAACACATGATAAGCTAAGCTATAACACATGATAAGCTAAGCTATAACACATGATAAGCTCAGCTATAACACATGATAAGCTAAGCTATAACACATGATAAGCTAAGCTATAACACATGATAAGCTCAGCTATAACACATGATAAGCTAAGCTATAACACATGATAAGCTAAGCTATAACACATGATAAGCTAAGCTATAACACATGATAATCTAAGCTATAACACATGATAAGCTAAGCTATAACACATGATAAGCTCAGCTATAACACATGATACGCTAAGCTATAACACATGATAAGCTAAGCTATAACACATGATAAGCTAAGCTATAACACATGATAAGCTAAGCTATAACACATGATAAGCTAAGCTATAACACACAATAAGCTAAGATATAACACATGATAAGCTAATCTATAACACATGATAAGCTAAGCTATAACACATGATAAGCTAAGCTATAACACATGATAAGCTAAGCTATAACACATGATAAGCTAAGCTATAACACATGATAAGCTAAGCTATAACACATGTTAAGCTCAGCTATAACACATGATAAGCTAAGCTATAACACATGATAAGCTCAGCTATAACACATGATAAGCTAAGCTATAACACATGATAAGCTAAGCTGTAACACATGATAAGCTAAGCTATAACACATGATAAGATAAGCTATAACACATGATAAGCTCAGCTTTAACACATGATAAGCTAAGCTATAACACATGATAAGCTAAGCTATAACACATGATAAGCTAAGCTATAACACATGATAAGCTAAGCTATAACACATGATAAGCTCAGCTATAACACATGATAAGCTAAGCTATAACACATGATAAGCTCAGCTATAACACATGATAAACTAAGCTATAACACATGATAAGCTAAGCACATTTGTTGAAGTTTGTTTTCATCCAATCGTTGTCATATTTGAAATGAGCACCCTGCGGTTAACAAAGGAATGGAAAAAGAAAGGAATATCAGCCAAGCACTTCTTCTGAATTTCTTAACATTTGCTCTGACAATTAGAAGGAAGGCAACAATCAGGATAGACAGTAAATAATTCATTAGTTTGCAATGCCTGGAACAAAATGCAAAAAACTGCGGGTGTGACGAAAAAAACCTCCTTCATGAAACAAACAGTAAAAACAATATGGAAATAATGAACTCATACATTCAAACTTTTGGAACCATTAAAATCTCATTTTCGTTACATTATTAAAAATTTTTCTATTTTACAATCTAATCCTTGCTCACTAAGACTAACTACTACTTTCCCCCTTCCTTCCATGATTGTATAGAAACATTATATTATATAAAAAATGTTCGATTACATTCCTATTGCTTTCCTCTCGGTTATTACATTACAACTAAGTCTTTTATTACTATAATATATTTGTTAAAATTCAATTTGTGCATAAAGAACATGTTCTTTTTACTTTCTCTATTTAGAATACATTATATTAAGTTTGTCTAAATACCGGTCTTTCCTCTAGATAGTTTAAATACCTAATGATGGTTTGGTAATAAGAAAAACGAAGCTTAAGTTTAACCCTTGCGTTATTGAATATCGGTTAGCTAATATTTATTTTATTTATTTAGCGAGTAAAAGTGAGAACGTATTCACATTGCATAGATCTCATTACTCACTTTGAAAAGCGTTACTATATTTAGCCAATGTGTATTAAAACAGGGCTACAAACACTGTATTTACGCCTACACACACATACACACACATATATATTTACTTGGTGCAAGTACCCGGCTTTCCCGGGTTTAAAATAAGGTTTTCTGTAGAAGCGTACAAAACTGTTTATTTGCATGCAATAAAAGGGTACATTTATCTTAAAGCAATGTGATAGACAACATTTTTGGCAGTTCCATGTGGAGTGTGTACAAAACGATTTTACTCTTTGCCCACTCTGGAGCAGGTCACATACAACTGCCCATGAGAAAAGCATGGTGTCTGCAAGTCTATACCAGCAATCACAAGAGACTGGCCCTGGGACTTGTTGATTGTCATGGCAAAGCACAGTTTCAGTTATAAGGGAACGAATGCCTTCTGAGCTTGCTAAACATTTTTTGTTTAGCAAACGTTTCACCAAAATGCCTCCATGTGGATGCAGAGGGACACCTTGAACCCCATGCTAGCGGAGGCCAAGGGGGCGTTGGAGTACCCTGGAACCTTGATCCCGTCCCCAGACTTGTGCTTGAGGTTAACTGACATAACGAGATGTTTATGATTTTTATTATTGACTTTTGAAAGGTTGAACAAATGTAAGGTTAACTTTCCTTTTATCAACATTTAGTTTTTTCCAAATGGATAACGTGATTCATCGGCAAGTGATGACCTGACGTGGTTAAATGAAACAAAATAAACTTAAGAATACTGTTTTTAAAATTATCGATTTCATTTGAGAAGTGCATTGAAAAACTAAATAATTTTTTAAAGAATGTATGAAAATTTTCAAATATGATGAGATTTTTTAAAAAAAATTAAATTCTGCTCGTAGAGTAAAGATATTTTAAAAACTTGTATTGGTGGCATACACTTTGTTAATTAAACATCCATGCTTTTTTTTCTTCGTTCAACATCAGATTTATTGTAATATTTCAGTGAGCTCAACATCTTTATCATAGGTTAGCAATTTCCTTAACAACTTAGTAAAATGTCGCGATCCCCTAGCAGACTTACTTGCAGATGTACACCTTGTGACGATATAATCTAATCCCCTTGTAGACCTGCTGACCTACAGATGTATACCTTGTGACGATATAATCTAATCCCCTTGTAGACCTACTTACCTACAGATGTATACCTTGTGACGATATAATCTAATCCCCTTGTAGACCTACTGACATACAGATGTATACCTTGTGACGATATAATCTAATCCCCTTGTAGACCTACTGACCTACAGATGTATACCTTGTGACGATATAATCTAATCCCCTTGTAGACCTACTGACCTACAGATGTATACCTTGTGACGATATAATCTAATCCCCTTGTAGACCTACTGACCTACAGATGTATACCTTGTGACGATATAATCTAATCCACTTGTAGACCTACTGACATACAGATGTATACCTTTTGACGATATAATCTAATCCCCTTGTAGACCTACTGACCTACAGCTGTATACCTTGTGACGATATAATCTAATCCCCTTGTAGACCTACTGACCTACAGATGTATACCTTGTGACGATATAATCTAATCCCCTTGTAGACCTACTGACCTACAGATGTATACCTTGTGACGATATAATCTAATCCCCTTGTAGACCTACTTACCTACAGATGTATACCTTGTGACGATATAATCTAATCCCCTTGTAGACCTACTGACATACAGATGTATACCTTGTGACGATATAATCTAATCCCCTTGTAGACCTACTGACCTACAGATGTATACCTTGTGACGATATAATCTAATCCCCTTGTAGACCTACTGACCTACAGATGTATACCTTGTGACGATATAATCTAATCCCCTTGTAGACCTACTGACCTACAGATGTATACCTTGTGACGATATAATCTAATCCCCTTGTAGACCTACTGACCTACAGATGTATACCTTGTGACGATATAATCTAATCCCCTTGTAGACCTACTGACCTACAGATGTATACCTTGTGACGATATAATCTAATCCCCTTGTAGACCTACTGACCTACAGATGTATACCTTGTGACGATATAATCTAATCCCCTTGTAGACCTACTGACCTACAGATGTATACCTTGTGACGATATAATCTAATCCCCTTGTAGACCTACTTACCTACAGATGTATACCTTGTGACGATATAATCTAATCCCCTTGTAGACCTACTGACATACAGATGTATACCTTGTGACGATATAATCTAATCCCCTTGTAGACCTACTGACCTACAGATGTATACCTTGTGACGATATAATCTAATCCCCTTGTAGACCTACTGACCTACAGATGTATACCTTGTGACGATATAATCTAATCCCCTTGTAGACCTACTGACCTACAGATGTATACCTTGTGACGATATAATCTAATCCACTTGTAGACCTACTGACATACAGATGTATACCTTTTGACGATATAATCTAATCCCCTTGTAGACCTACTGACCTACAGCTGTATACCTTGTGACGATATAATCTAATCCCCTTGTAGACCTACTGACCAACAGATGTATACCTTGTGACGATATAATCTAATCCCCTTGTAGACCTACTGACCTACAGATGTATACCTTGTGACGATATAATCTAATCCCCTTGTAGACCTACTTACCTACAGATGTATACCTTTTGACGATATAATCTAATCCCCTTGTAGACCTACTGACCTACAGATGTATACCTTGTGACGATATAATCTAATCCCCTTGTAGACCTACTGACCTACAGATGTGCACCTTGTGACGATATAATCTAATCCCCTTGTAGACCTACTGACCTACAGATGTGCACCTTGGGACGATATAATCTAATCCCCTTGTAGACCTACTGACCTACAGATGTATACCTTGTGACGATATAATCTAATCCCCTTGTAGACCTACTGACATACAGATGTATACCTTTTGACGATATAATCTAATCCCCTTGTAGACCTACTGACATACAGATGTATACCTTGTGACTATTTAATGTAATCCCCTTGTAGACCTACTGACCTACAGATGTATACCTTGTGACGATATAAACTAATCCCCTTGTAGACCTACTGACCTACAGATGTATACCTTGTGACGATATAATCTAATCCCCTTGTAGACCTACTGACCTACAGATGTGCACCTTGTGACGATATAATCTAATCCCCTTGTAGACCTACTGACCTACAGATGTGCACCTTGTGACGATATAATCTAATCCCCTTGTAGACCTACTGACCTACAGATGTATACCTTGTGACGATATAATCTAATCCCCTTGTAGACCTACTGACATACAGATGTATACCTTTTGACGATATAATCTAATCCCCTTGTAGACCTACTGACATACAGATGTATACCTTGTGACTATTTAATGTAATCCCCTTGTAGACCTACTGACATACAGATGTATACCTTGTGACTATATAAACTAATCCCCTTGTAGACCTACTTACCTACAGATGTATACCTTGTGACTATTTAATGTAATCCCCTTGTAGACTAACTTACCTACATATGTATAGCTTGTGACGATATAATCTAATCCCCTTGTAGACCTACTGACATACAGATGTATACCTTGTGACTATTTAATGTAATCCCCTTGTAGACCTACTGACATACAGATGTATACCTTGTGACTATTTAATGTAATCCCCTTGTAGACTAACTTACCTACAGATATATAGCTTGTGACGATATAATCTCCCCAAATAAGTATGACACTGGTCATAAAAAAAGACCCTCTAAAACAGTGGTTCCCAAACTTTTTTCACCCGTGGACCCCTTTTATTGTCAAAACTTGTTCACGGACCCCCAAGTGAAAACGCTACATAAATGTAAAGTATACAAATTTACTAATTAAATTAATAACAACATTTTGTTGAAGAATTATTTATTTAAATTAAACTGTTGTTAATTTTCTTTTTTAAAATTAATGACTTGGATGAACTTAATGAGATTTTATTAATTATATAAGTGTATAATTAATGTCCGGCTCAATTTTTGTAAGTAGTAAATGCAAATCCCCACGAGCACAAATGTATAGCCGGTTTCTTTTGTTTGTGATGAGGTTCATAACAGCACTGATTCCTTGTTCTACCAAATAAGAAGACGGGAAAGCAGTCAACAACTTTTGTACAATAACCCAGAATGCAGAACATAAAATTGGGATCTCTTTTTGTAACAAGAATGTGTGGTATCCTTGTTCAAACATTTGTTTAATTCCTCATTTGTGGATAATTCAATAAACTGCTCCTGTATTAGTATGGATTCATCTATGTCTGGGATCTGAGATTGTCCCCCGAGCAAAAGGGTTCAACACCCAGTCGGGAATATCCAAGTGAAGAATGTCTTCAAATCTTTGGTTCAGGTCTGCATGAAGAGCCGTTAAGTGTTGACAGTAGGTAAACAAGTCTTCATCTCTATTTTGCAATTTCGAGAGATTTTGAATCTGAGAACATTATCCTCTCCTAAAGTTTTTTTATACAGAAAAGTTTTGCAACAAATGCAGATATTACGCTTTTAGTTTTGATTACATTTAATTGGTCACCTTGTAGTTTCAAATTAGTTTCGTTAAATTTGGCAAACAAATCTGTCATGTAGGCTATGTTATTTTTTGAGTTAATTAAATTTGTCTCAAATCGTTGTCTTTACCTTCCAGGAATTCCAGCACTAAATAAAAGAGAGCATAAAATCGATTTAAACAAGTACTTTTAGATAACCTTCGTACTTCCATGAGAAGTAGTAAACAATTATAGTCTTCATCATTTTCCAAACAAAGTTTAGCAAATAATATCTCACTGAAGGCATTCCTTTTGATTTTATTAATTGCTCTAATGACATAATCTAGTGATCCATGCAAACGTTCACTAAGATTTTTGCAACAACATGATGCCGATGAATGACACAATGCACTGAGCATACATGTGGTACAGCCTGTTTTAGGTATGCCAGAAAGCCTCGGTATCTTCCAACCATTGCCGGAGCACCGTCAATAGCAACAGAAATGATATTAGTCAGGAGTATAGCATTTTCATCGAAAAATATTTTTAATTCAGTAAATAACGTTTCACCTTTTATATCTGTTTCCAAACATTTAGCAAACAACAGTTCTTGGCAAAATTGTTCTTCTTTTACAAATTTTACGTACGCTAAAAGTAAAGCCTCGTTTCCTGGTAAAGTGGACTCGTCAAGCTGTAGGGAAAATTTAGATGTTTTTAAGTAATCAAATAAAGAATTTTCTACACTGAGCCATTTCGTTAATCCTTCTTCGGACTGAATTATTGCTCAGTTGATTTCTATTTGTGATGTCGAAAGCTGGTTTGTTCAACACAGTGCTTATCACCTCACTTACAGCTGGTAAAATAAGTTCTTCACTAATCTGGTGTGGCTTTCCAGACTTTGCATCAATAAAGAAATATTTTAAGACGCACGCAGTCCATCGTCCTCTCACTTAGCTGTTGTCCCTATGAGTTGTTGAAGTGATTCCTTTTTCAAATATGTTTCTTGGACTTCTTCAAAAAATCGTTAAATCTTTATCTTTTTCATCACTATGGATTTTCATTAAATGTTCCTTAAGCTTGGGAGGTTTCATAGAATCATTCGACAAAGTTTTATTTCACAGAAGACTCATTGGTAAAATAAATATTATTTCCTGGTAATGAAATAAAGCCATACTTCAAATATTCAACACTGTACTGTCTACATTTTTTCTTCGGAACACTCATCTGTTAAAAAGGGCACAAAAATTGTAATGCATTGTATAAGTGTATTATTTGAAACAGTTACTTAACTATTAATTATTAAATTTGTCAATGGAATGCTGCAGTAAACCCCTTTAGAATTATTTGACGTGAGATTGAAGGATATAATTTTATTTTATTTTTTTCAAAAAACGTACGATACGTTTGTGAGTTATATTTATTTTTTTAAAGTTAACCTTAAGGTATATTGAAAATGTGAAACATATTGTTTTCAAAAGATATAAAATGTATTCAAATAGTAAATCTACTTACGATCAAAAGTAAGCTATCTGATAACAACACAAAATTCAACTATGTCAAAACTTCCAACTAACAATACTAAGCTGCTTTTAGCCTAAGATTGGGAAAATTTGTTTATGCACTTCGTATCAGCATTACAAAATGATAAATTGTCGATTATATTTACGGCTCTTTTAGACATCATATGTAGCAGCATAGTTGCGTTGCTGTATAAAACTATTTTCGGTAGTCTGTCTCACACTGCGCCATTTTAAACTTTGAAGAAAAAAGGGAGGGCGGAGGGGGGTTAGGTGGAAAATTTCTATGCTTCAATATTTTAGGTTTCTAAAGCAATTTTTTAATGTTAATTACGTTTTAAAAAAATTATCATAATATATTAGAAAATATTTTTAAATATTATTTTGTTAACTCTCTAAAAAGGTGTGTGGTCGAATTTTGAATTAATAAAGTCTTTTTGCTGACTCGATTCATGTATTTTTAATCGTCCAATCATATCAAATGTGGTATCAATGGAAAGCTATCGGTAATTCATATTAAGATAAATATGACTTACCGACAAGTCAAAATTTACCCAACCCTGCTATCATCGTTATTTCCGTTAAAAGATTGTATTTTTATTGCCTACATAGAGGGTCTCCGCCTTTCTCACGCATCAAACTTGACATTCCTTTCAATTAACCAATGATTTTGATTGGTTACAGCTGTGGAAATATCGTAGTTTTTTTTTCTTTTTCTAGGTCAAACAACTTTATTTTACTTAGGACCTAACAATCGCCACTACAGTATTCATTGTACTTTATTTTTATTTCCGTAATAATTTTAAAAAAACAACACATAATGCTATTATTTTTATAATAAACCTTCCGCGGACCCCCTGACGTTGTTCAGGGACCCCCAAATCAATTTTAATTTTCCACGGACCCCCTGAACGGTTCCGCGGACCCCTGGGGGTCCGTAGGGACCACTTTGGGAACCACTGCTCTAAAATAAGGCAATATGAGATATACAGATATGTGATATTTATTATTATTTAGCTGCAGTAAACTGCATTGACTGAGAAATGAGCTCATTAACAAAATTAAGTTCTTGCGTACTTGGTTTAACAAAATTAAGTTCTTGCGTACTTGGTTTAACAAAATTAAGTTCTTGCGTACTTGGTTTAACATAATTAAGTTCTTGCGTACTTGGTTTAACAAAATTAAGTTCTTGTGTACTTGGTTTAACAAAATTAAGTTCTTGCGTACTTGGTTTAACATAATTAAGTTCTTGCGTACTTGGTTTAACAAAATTAAGTTCTTGCGTACTTGGTTTAACAAAATTAAGTTCTTGCGTACTTGGTTTAACAAAATTAAGTTCTTGTGTACTTGGTTTAACAAAATTAAGTTCTTGTGTACTTGGTTTAACAATATTAAGTTCTTGTGTACTTGGTTTAACATTTTTTTTTAAAAAGCCCAATAATTAATTTAGGCTTTGATGCCAGAAAACAGGAAAGGCAATAAGTAAAAAATGGCGTAGCCTGATTGCGACCTTGGCTCTCGTGATCAAACGAACCGACAAACGAACTCCACCCATTAACTCGCGTGGGTGTACACCTGTAGCGCCGGCCTTTACCTGAGTTGTTTACGGAGAAAGTCTTCACGGCAGCATGTGGCGGTCAAAATTCAACAAAACGAATTCCTCATATTCGCTCCCAGGAGTCGGAGTCGGTGAAATGGTCAAAGGTTTTAGTTTCCGACCGAAATTTCCACGTTCGATACCTGAATGATGTCTTCAATTTCCACGTTCGATGCCTCGATGATGTCTTCAATTTCCACGTTCGATACCTCGATGATGTCTTCAATTTCCACGTTCGATGCCTCGATGATGTCTTCAATTTCCACGTTCGATACCTCGATGATGTCTTCAATTTCCACGTTCGATACCTCGATGATGTCTTCAATTTCCACGTTCGATACCTCGATGATGTCTTCAGTAACATAAATTTAGTAGGCAATAATGTATGTATGGCATCTGTCCGTCTACGAAAGACGATAGATTTATATTTATTATTTGCAGCTCTTGGTGCGGCTGATGAGACCAATCCTTGAGTGGCAGTCTCTTCTGCATGACACACACACGAAAGCAGTGGGGCAGTGTTGCCTGGCCTTTCTCCTCGCTCTTTTCCCGACTGCTTCTGCCCTAGTTTGCTCCTCTGCTCTTAGTGATGCTTCTTTCACTATAGCCCGCCACATGGAGCTATCCTCTGCCAGGTTTTCCCAGTTTTGTATATCAATGTTGGCTACTTGCATGTCTCTCTTGCATATTTCCACGTATCTGAGACATGGCCGACCAACCGACCTTTTCCCTGTCGCCAGCTCGCTGTAAAGCACATCCTTGGGTATGCGACCACTTTGCATTATCTTGACGTGTCCAAGCCAACGGAGGCGTCTTTGGCTTAATATTGCTGCAATACTACTCATGCTTGCTTGAGCCAGGACCTCTGTGTTGGGGACTTTCTCTTGCCATTTGATGTTTAGGATGCGGCGCAGGCATCTGAGGTGGAAGCTATTGAGCCTAGGAAATAATAACTGTATAAGAAACCACTAAGTCAAGCAATTTATTTCCTGACATTTTGTTAATTGTTAATGGAAAAAAAGAGATTCTAATTTGATAAATTTGTTACGGAAAGTACGAGAATCGTTTGAAAGAAAGAAATCTACGATTCCAACAAATGAACTGTCAAGTTTCAAACTACGTCACAAGTTGTCTTGTCTCGTCTGCTGCCTTAACCCCCAAACTACGTCACAGGATGTCTTGTCTCGTCTGCTGCCTCAAGTTTCAAACTACGTCACAGGATGTCTTGTCTCGTCTGCTGCCTCAAGTTTCAAACTACGTCACAGGTTGTCTTGTCTCGTCTGCTGCCTTAAGTTTCAAACTACGTCACAGGTTGTCTTGTCTCGTCTGCTGCCTTAAGTTTCAAACTACGTCACAGGTTGTCTTGTCTCGTCTGCTGCCTTAAGTTTCAAACTACGTCACAGGTTGTCTTGTCTCGTCTGCTGCCTCAAGTTTCAAACTACGTCACAGGTTGTCTTGTCTCGTCTGCTGCCTTAAGTTTCAAACTACGTCACATGTTGTCTTGTCTCGTCTGCTGCCTTAAGTTTCAAACTACGTCACAGGTTGTCTTGTCTCGTCTGCTGCCTTAAGTTTATTGATATACCTGACAGGCTACGGGAAAAACTGAAAACCGTCGAGAAAACAAAGCCATGTGTCAAGTTTTCAATGTGTTGTTGCGGGTAACTGCGTGTGTGAGTGCATGTGTTTGTGTGCTATATGTTAGGCATCTGTTGCGTGTGGTTGTCATACTGAAGACATGCAATGCATGGGCACACACTGATTGGAATGCTCTCACTCTGTGCCCGTGTTATCGCGTATAGGCCTAGGCCTGGCCGCCATAAACCATGCACAGGTAGCTCAAGTGCTCAACGAACTAGGTTATTGGTACGAGATACAACCTTCACAAAATAAACTTTTCTTTAATGACAGATTTTTGTTAAATCGCAGATCTCCGAGTATGATTCAATCCGTCAATCGCAGATCTCCGAGTATGAGTCAATCCGTCAATGTCAGATCTACGAGTATGATTCAATCCGTCAATCGCAGATCTCCGAGTATGAGTCAATCCGTCAATGTCAGATCTACGAGTATGAGTCAATCCGTCAATCGCATATCTCCGAGTGTGAGTCAATTCGTCAAATTTGTAGGGTGTAATAGTATACATGGATTATTTCCCAAGTTTTGAAAAACATTATTTATGATTAGTCACTCCCGCTTGCCATAAGTTGTATTTGGTAAGCAACTAGGAATGTATTACAAAAAGTAATTACAATATATATATATATTAGGGCTGTTATCGATTAATTTAAAATTAATCGTTAACTTTTGAAAAATTAACGATTAATTAAGCATTAATTTCGATTAAAGCCAAAAATTGAAATGTATGGTGTCATAAGTAACATTTATTAAACGTACTTGTCGAAAATCGAAATAACACTGGAATGTCTTCTTTATATGGCATCTTTTAACCAAGAACGCAAACAGACAAGTGTATTGACATTATTTGGTTTAAGTGATGAGCGGGTCTTATTTATAATATAACCAGCTGAGCTGAAAAATCGTTTACATAGCTTTAGATTGTCTCAACTGAAGTTTCTGATGCTGTAGTGGATGTTTGGTTTGCAGGTGATATGTAAACGAAGTGTTAGAACCTTGTTTGCAATGTTCCCTTTAAGCAGCGCCGCTGTGCAGATATTTTACCGACGCCACAAGATGTTTTGAATCACGCGCAGAAAATTTTGTAAAATTGTGCACAAAAAATGGACGTTGTGCAACTTTTCACACGAGTTCTTTTAAAACTTTTCACACGAAACAACAAGTTTAGACAGAGGGAACATTGCATGGTAGGCAAAGGAGTTCTCTCAATGAAAACAACCTTTATCAACATTTTGAACAATCACCTAAGTAAATAGTTTAAACAAAAATGTTCGTGTAATCGTCCGGAAATTAGATTATATTTATCGGCAGAAATATTTTACTTTTTGACTTCCAGTACATTTATAAGTGGTGGGTCGATTAATCGTTAAAAAAATTTTAATCGTTAAAATTTTTAACGTTTAATCGAGAAATTAATCGTTAATTTCCGCAGCCCTAATATATATATATATATATATATATATATATATATATATATATATATATATATATATATATATATATATATATATATATATATATATATATATATATATATATATATTAGGGCTGTTAACTATTAATTTAAATTTAATCCTCAACTTTTGAAAAATTAACGATTAATTAATCGTTAATTTCGATTAAAACCAAAAATTGCAATTTAGGTTGCCATAAGTAACATTAATTAAACCAAGTTGTCGAAAATCCAAATAACACCTGAAGGAATGTCTTCTTTATATGACATCTTTTAATCAACAACGCAAACAGACAAGTGTATTGACATTATTTGGTTCAAGTGATGAGCGGGTCCTATTGACAATATACCCAGCCGAGCTGAACAATCGTTCACATAGCTTTAGATTGTCTCAGCTGAAGTTTCTGATGCTATAGTGGATGTTTGGTTTCCAGGTGATATGTAAGCGAAGTGTTAGAACCATGGTTGCAATGTTGCCTTAAAGCAGCGCGGCTGCGCAGATATTTGACCGACGCCACGCAGGAAGTTAGAATCACCGCGCAGCAAATTTTGTAAAATATTGCACACAAAAATGGACGTTGAGCAACTTTGCACACGAGTTTTTTTTAAATTTTCGCACGAACCAACGAAGCTTAGACTTAGAAGAAACATTGCATGTGATGAGATGCAGAGCCGTCTTTACACCATTTTGGGCCCCCGGGCAAAGAAATAGTGTTGGGCCCCTGGGCAAAGAAAGAGTGCCCCCGCAGGAATAAAAAAAATCAATATACATAATATATATACATAAACATATTCCCATGGGGCCCCTATGCTCGTGGGCCCCGGGCAAATGCCCAACGGGCCTATGCGTTATGACGGCCCTGATGAGATGCGCTGAACTGGATCCACCTGACCACCAGACTGACGGATATACGCCCACGTCTATACATTCGTGTGTGTACATTTATGACAATTCATAGTGCATTGTCTTTTGTAAAGTCGTTGGAAATGTTTGTAAACTGCATTGAGCCCTGCCGTAGGCTGGTGTACTGCGCTATATAAGTGTACACAACTTCTTTTCTGACTCACGCCCTTCCTATCTTACTGAACTTCTGTGTGTCTACTCACCCACTCGTCAGCTAGACTCATCTGCAGACATTTGGTGAAAGGTCTTTCTCTTTCATGCAGCCAAACAATGTGATTCTTTACCATTACGCATTCCTAGTATTCCAATTCATAGTTTTTGACAATAAATCCCTTATATATGAAATATATATAAAAGTATTGATTATGTTCAATATAATACGCACCGCGCGACAAACATTTACAGACTGAATGTGAATGAACTATCCTTTCTGTAAAACACGGGGATGTGGTCATCCATGGCTGGACTGAAATGCAGTGAACCGTGGAGGGCAACTAAAGCACACGGCTACATGGAGATACATAGAGATAAACTGAAAATTAATTCATTAATTTAATTATGGTACATTCGATTGATCTGATATTTTGATACAATGCATTGTTAGGTAACACAAGTGTATGTGCACAATGTCAGCTCGATAGGATCACGGGAAGTGGGTCATTTTTTACTTTTGTTTTTCCAACCGCGAGCCCTCGAAAAAACGTTGAAGTTAATAATAGAAATGTAATTAAACAAACCGTAAAAACCACGTTTTGACTATAAATCCCATATATGTATAATGTATATATATAAATATATATATATATGAAAAATATTTAAAAGTATTGATTATTTTCAATGTAATACGCACCGCGCGACAAACATTTACAGACTGAACGTAAAATGACTGAACTCCCTATGCTGTAATGTTTCAATCTCAGTCAGTCATTCTATGGAATGTTTCAATCTCAAACTTTTGTTTGTTTCAAATATTCCAATAACGAATGAGCCTCATAAAACAATTTTTAAAAAAAAATCCCAGCAACAAATAATCTTTGAAATGTGAATTTTCTGTCATCGAACCTAACAAACTCTGAATTTTGTCAGCATTAATTTTATACATTCAAGCGCAACCTTTGGAAGCTCGTAACTCATGGCAGTGTTAACATGTCTGTCGAAGATAGATTGGGAGCCCATGTGATAACCCGTTTGCTTATTGCTGAAACTCATCAGTTTCGGATGTGTTGTGCGGATGTGCATTACATACCGAGGAGGCGCCGGGTAGTTGCTTCATGGAGTACAGTTACAGAATTCCCAAACGTCATATTTCCTCTCGTCTACGCTTGTCAGACCTGCTGCATGTTGATTACCTAACCCAAAGTTGGCGGCTTGTGTTGTTCTCGATTTATTTTCTCCTTTTATTTATTTCTTTTTTAAAATATTTTATTATAATTTTTATTTTTATTTTTAAAGATAATTGGAATAGCAGAAAAGAGCTTCAACACCTTTGTTAAAAGTGTATTTTGTATCGTGTTACCTGACCTAAGTGTTACCTGACCTCACTGTTACCTGACCTTAGTGTTACCTGACCAAATTAAACCCTAATCAAGATCTAGAGCGCCACACTTTAGCCCCTTTGCCACCCCCGCGGCTGTTTTGTCTGCAGTAACGAAAGAGTGCGTGTAGTCTGCTAACGCGTCAGATTTGTCTGTAGTAACGAAAGAGTGCGGGTATGCGTGTAGTCTGCGTGGCATAAAAAATCGATATCTGGGAAACTAGAGAGGAAACAAAAGATAGCAGCTGATGTCAGTAAACAGTATACAAAAGATAACAGCTGATGTCAATAAACAGTATAGTTCTCGCCCTTTGTCGCTACTATTGACAATGGAAGAGTGTTGAGGGCAATTGATCCATAAATGTTTGTTTGTTGTTCACGCAAAGTCTCGATTGTAGCCATCTTGATCAATCCAGCCCATAAGCAAAAATGAAACAGTGCACACGCCATTATTTGAACTGGTCGCCGGGAAGAACGGGCACAAACAGACTGGTTGCAGTCACACACGCCATTATTTGAACTGGTCGCCGGGAAGAACGGGCACAAACAGACTGGTTGCAGTCACACACGCCATTATTTTATTCGCCGGGAAAAGAAAGTAAAAGACGCTAAAGCTTTGAACACGCTGAACATGCCAAATATTATTTTATTTAAAATATGGACCAGAATCATTGTTGAAAGCCTTGATTTACTGGTCCTACAAACTAGAGAAAATCAATTATTTTTTTAATATGCGTGTTTCCATTAAAAAAACTTATGTTGCTTTGTTTGAAAGATTAGGAGTTTGGTTATAAAAAATTATTTGAACTAATACTAACTAGGACTAAGTACGACTAACTAGGACTAAGTAGGACTAACTAGGACTAAGTAAGACTAACTGGGACTAAGTAGGACTAAGTAGGACTAACTGGAACCATGTAGGACTAACTGGAACCATGTAGGACTAACTGGAACCATGTAGGACTAACTGGAACCATGTAGGACTAACTGGAACCATGTAGGACTAACTGGAACCATGTAGGACTAACTGGAACCATGTAGGACTAACTGGAACCATGTAGGACTAACTGGAACCATGTAGGACTAACTGGAACCATGTAGGACTAACTGGAACCATGTAGGTTTAACTGGAACCATGTAGGACTAACTGGAACCATGTAGGACTAACTGGAACCATGTAGGACTAACTGGAACCATGTAGGACTAACTGGAACCATGTAGGACTAACTGGAACCATGTAGGACTAACTGGAACCATGTAGGACTAACTGGAACCATGTAGGACTAACTGGAACCATGTAGGACTAACTGGAACCATGTAGGACTAACTGGAACCATGTAGGACTAACTGGAACCATGTAGGACTAACTGGAACCATGTAGGACTAACTGGAACCATGTAGGACTAACTGGAACCATGTAGGACTAACTGGAACCATGTAGGACTAACTGGAACCATGTAGGACTAACTGGAACCATGTAGGACTAACTGGAACCATGTAGGACTAACTGGAACCATGTAGGACTAACTGGAACCATGTAGGACTAACTGGAACCATGTAGGACTAACTGGAACCATGTAGGACTAACTGGAACCATGTAGGACTAACTGGAACCATGTAGGACTAACTGGAACCATGTAGGACTAACTGGAACCATGTAGGACTAACTGGAACCATGTAGGACTAACTGGAACCATGTAGGACTAACTGGAACCATGTAGGACTAACTGGAACCAAGTAGGACTAACTGGAACCAAGTAGGACTAACTGGAACCATGTAGGACTAACTGGAACCATGTAGGACTAACTGGAACCATGTAGGACTAACTGGAACCATGTAGGACTAACTGGAACCATGTAGGACTAACTGGAACCATGTAGGACTAACTGGAACCATGTAGGACTAACTGGAACCATGTAGGACTAACTGGAACCAAGTAGGACTAACTGGAACCATGTAGGACTAACTGGAACCATGTAGGACTAACTGGAACCATGTAGGACTAACTGGAACCATGTAGGACTAACTGGAACCAAGTAGGACTAACTGGAACCATGTAGGACTAACTGGAACCATGTAGGACTAACTGGAACCAAGTAGGACTAACTGGAACCATGTAGGACTAACTGGAACCATGTAGGACTAACTGGAACCATGTAGGACTAACTGGAACCATGTAGGACTAACTGGAACCATGAAGGACTAACTGGAACCATGTAGGACTAACTGGAACCATGTAGGACTAACTGGAACCATGTAGGACTAACTGGAACCATGTAGGACTAACTGGAACCATGTAGGACTAACTGGAACCATGTAGGACTAACTGGAACCATGTAGGACTAACTGGAACCATGTAGGACTAACTGGAACCATGTAGGACTAACTGGAACCATGTAGGACTAACTGGAACCATGTAGGACTAACTGGAACCATGTAGGACTAACTGGAACCATGTAGGACTAACTGGAACCATGTAGGACTAACTGGAACCATGTAGGACTAACTGGAACCATGTAGGACTAACTGGAACCATGTAGGACTAACTGGAACCATGTAGGACTAACTGGAACCATGTAGGACTAACTGGAACCATGTAGGACTAACTGGAACCATGTAGGACTAACTGGAACCATGTAGGACTAACTGGAACCATGTAGGACTAACTGGAACCAAGTAGGACTAACTGGAACCATGTAGGACTAACTGGAACCATGTAGGACTAACTGGAACCATATAGGACTAACTGGAACCAAGTAGGACTAACTGGAACCATGTAGGACTAACTGGAACCAAGTAGGACTAACTGGAACCAAGTAGGACTAACTGGAACCATGTAGGACTAACTGGAACCATGTAGGACTAACTGGAACCAAGTAGGACTAACTGGAACCATGTAGGACTAACTGGAACCATGTAGGACTAACTGGAACCATGTAGAACCATGTAGGACTAACTGGAACCATGTAGAACCATGTAGGACTAACTGGAACCAAGTAGGACCATGTAGGACTAACTGGAACCAAGTAGGACCATGTAGGACTAACTGGAACCAAGTAGGACCATGTAGGACTAACTGGAACCAAGTATGACCATGTAGGACTAACTGGAACCAAGTAGGACCATGTAGGACTAACTGGAACCAAGTAGGACCATGTAGGACTAACTGGAACCATGTAGGACCATGTAGGACTAACTGGAACCAAGTAGGACCATGTAGGACTAACTGGAACCAAGTAGGACCATGTAGGACTAACTGGAACCATGTAGGACCATGTAGGACTAACTGGAACCAAGTAGGACCATGTAGGACTAACTGGAACCATGTAGGACCATGTAGGACTAACTGGAACCAAGTAGGACCATGTAGGACTAACTGGAACCATGTAGGACCATGTAGGACTAACTGGAACCATGTAGGACCATGTAGGACTAACTGGAACCAAGTAGGACCATGTAGGACTAACTGGAACCATGTAGGACCATGTAGGACTAACTGGAACCAAGTAGGACCATGTAGGACTAACTGGAACCATGTAGGACTAACTGGAACCATGTAGGACTAACTGGAACCATGTAGGACTAACTGGAACCATGTAGGACTAACTGGAACCATGTAGGACTAACTGGAACCATGTAGGACTAACTGGAACCATGTAGGACTAACTGTAACCATGCAGGACTAACTGGAACCATGTAGGACTAACTGGAACCATGTAGGACTAACTGGAACCATGTAGGACTAACTGGAACCATGTAGGACTAACTGGAACCATGTAGGACTAACTGGAACCATGTAGGACTAACTGGAACCATGTAGGACTAACTGGAACCATGTAGGACTAACTGGAACCATGTAGGACTAACTGGAACCAAGTAGGACTAACTGGAACCATGTAGGACTAACTGGAACCATGTAGGACTAACTGGAACCAAGTAGGACTAACTGGAACCATGTAGGACTAACTGGAACCAAGTAGGACTAACTGGAACCAAGTAGGACTAACTGGAACCATGTAGGACTAACTGGAACCATGTAGGACTAACTGGAACCATGTAGGACTAACTGGAACCATGTAGGACTAACTGGAACCATGTAGGACTAACTGGAACCATGTAGGACTAACTGGAACCATGTAGGACTAACTGGAACCATGTAGGACTAACTGGAACCATGTAGGACTAACTGGAACCATGTAGGACTAACTGGAACCATGTAGGACTAACTGGAACCATGTAGGACTAACTGGAACCATGTAGGACTAACTGGAACCATGTAGGACTAACTGGAACCATGTAGGACTAACTGGAACCATGTAGGACTAACTGGAACCATGTAGGACTAACTGGAACCATGTAGGACTAACTGGAACCATGTAGGACTAACTGGAACCATGTAGGACTAACTGGAACCATGTAGGACTAACTGGAACCATGTAGGACTAACTGGAACCATGTAGGACTAACTGGAACCATGTAGGACTAACTGGAACCATGTAGGACTAACTGGAACCATGTAGGACTAACTGGAACCATGTAGGACTAACTGGAACCATGTAGGACTAACTGGAACCATGTAGGACTAACTGGAACCATGTAGGACTAACTGGAACCATGTAGGACTAACTGGAACCATGTAGGACTAACTGGAACCATGTAGGACTAACTGGAACCATGTAGGACTAACTGGAACCATGTAGGACTAACTGGAACCATGTAGGACTAACTGGAACCATGTAGGACTAACTGGAACCATGTAGGACTAACTGGAACCATGTAGGACTAACTGGAACCATGTAGGACTAACTGGAACCATGTAGGACTAACTGGAACCATGTAGGACTAACTGGAACCATGTAGGACTAACTGGAACCATGTAGGACTAACTGGAACCATGTAGGACTAACTGGAACCATGTAGGACTAACTGGAACCATGTAGGACTAACTGGAACCATGTAGGACTAACTGGAACCATGTAGGACTAACTGGAACCATGTAGGACTAACTGGAACCATGTAGGACTAACTGGAACCATGTAGGACTAACTGGAACCATGTAGGACTAACTGGAACCATGTAGGACTAACTGGAACCATGTAGGACTAACTGGAACCATGTAGGACTAACTGGAACCAAGTAGGACTAACTGGAACCATGTAGGACTAACTGGAACCATGTAGGACTAACTGGAACCATGTAGGACTAACTGGAACCATGTAGGACTAACTGGAACCATGTAGGACTAACTGGAACCATGTAGGACTAACTGGAACCATGTAGGACTAACTGGAACCATGTAGGACTAACTGGAACCATGTAGGACTAACTGGAACCATGTAGGACTAACTGGAACCATGTAGGACTAACTGGAACCATGTAGGACTAACTGGAACCATGTAGGACTAACTGGAACCATGTAGGACTAACTGGAACCATGTAGGACTAACTGGAACCATGTAGGACTAACTGGAACCATGTAGGACTAAGTAGGACCATGTAGGACTAACTGGAACCATGTAGGACTAAGTAGGACCATGTAGGACTAACTGGAACCATGTAGGACTAAGTAGGACCATGTAGGACTAACTGGAACCATGTAGGACTATGTAGGACCATGTAGGACTAACTGGAACCATGTAGGACCATGTAGGACTAACTGGAACCATGTAGGACTAAGTAGGACCATGTAGGACTAACTGGAACCATGTAGGACCATGTAGGACCATGTAGGACCATGTAGGACTAGTTAGTTGAAATAATTTTTCTGATCAGATTGTTATCCATTTCTTTCTTTGTTTCCTGTTTTATTTTATTTTTGAGATTAGAAGACGCAGACCTAAATCTGTTTCGGTAGCAATATGTCTATGTGTATGTCTTTGTCTAGACATCAAATGGCAAGAGAAAGTCCCCAACACAGAGGTCCTGGCTCAAGCAAGCATGAGTAGTATTGCAGCAATATTAAGCCAAAGACGCCTCCGTTGGCTTGGACACGTCAAGAGGATGCAAACTGGTCGCATACCCAAGGATGTGCTTTACAGCGAGCTGGCGACAGGGAAAAGGTCGGTTGGTCGGCCATGTCTCAGATACGTGGACATATGCAAGAGAGACATGAAAGTAGCCAACATTGATATACAAAACTGGGAAAACCTGGCAGAGGATAGGTCCATGTGGCGGGCTATAGTGAAAGAAGGATCACTAAGAGCAGAGGAGCAAACTAGGGCAGAAGCAGTCGGGAAAAGAGCGAGGAGAAAGGCCAGGAAACACTGCCCCACTGCTTTCGTGTGTGTGTCATGCAGAAGAGACTGCCACTCAAGGATTGGTCTCATCAGCCACACAAAGAGCTGCAGATAATAAAGATAAATCTATCGTCTTTCGTAGACGGACAGATGCCATACAATGTCTTTGTCTATGTGTATGTGTGTGTGTCTATGTCTATGTGTATGTGTATGTCTGTGTCTATGTCTATGTGTATGTCTGTGTCTATGTCTATGTGTATGTGTATGTCTGTGTCTATGCCTATGTGTATGTCTGTGTCTATGTCTATGTGTATGTCTGTGTCTATGTCTATGTATGTCTGTGTGTATGTCTATGTCTATGTATGTGTCTGTGTCTATGTCTATGTCTGGCTGTGCCTGTGTCTATGTCTGTATCTATGTCTATGTCTGTCTGTGTGTGTGTCTGTGTCTATGTCTGTATCAGTGTCTGTTTATATGTGTATGTCTATGCCTGTGTCTGTGTCTATGCCTATGTCTATGCCTATGTCTATGTCTGTCTGTGTGTGTGTCTGTGTCTATGTCTGTATCAGTGTCTGTTTCTATGTGTATGTCTATGCCTGTGTCTGTGTCTATGTCTATGTCTATGTCTGTATCTATGTCTATGTCTATGTCTGTCTGTGTGTGTATGTGTCTATGTCTGTGTCAGTGTCTGTTTCTATGTCTATGCATATGCCAGTTTCACTCAGCACAAAATGTTCACTGCACGTTATGGCTCTTAATTGAGTATCTATTTGTATTAATTGAAGAATTCTAAGTACCCCATCCACCCTCAATAACATCATTCACATCTACGTTATTTGGCTAAGTACCCCATCCACCCTCAATAACATCATTCACATCTACGTTATTTGGCTCAGTACCCCATCCACCCTCAATAACATCATTCACATCTACGTTATTTGGCTAAGTACCCCATCCACCCTCAATAACATCATTCACATCTACGTTATTTGGCTAAGTACCCCATCCACCCTCAATAACATCATTCACATCTACGTTATTTGGCTAAGTACCCCATCCACCCTCAATAACATCATTCACATCTACGTTATTTGGCTAAGTACCCCATCCACCCTCAATAACATCATTCACATCTACGTTATTTGGCTAAGTAGCCCATCCACCCTCAATAACAACATCATTCACATCTACGTTATTTGGCTAAGTACCCCATCCACCCTCAAAAACAACATCATTCACATCTACGTTATTTGGCTAAGTACCCCATCCACCCTCAAAAACAACATCATTCACATCTACGTTATTTGGCTAAGTACCCCATCCACCCTCAATAACAACATCATTCACATCTACGTTATTTGGCTAAGTACCCCATCCACCCTCAATAACAACATCATTCACATCTACGTTATTTGGCTAAGTACCCCATCCACCCTCAATAACATCATTCACATCTACGTTATTTGGCTAAGTACCCCATCCACCCTCAATAACATCATTCACATCTACGTTATTTGGCTAAGTACCCCATCCACCCTCAATAACATCATTCACATCTACGTTATTTGGCTAAGTACCCCATCCACCCTCAATAACATCATTCACATCTACGTTATTTGGCTAAGTAGCCCATCCACCCTCAATAACAACATCATTCACATCTACGTTATTTGGCTAAGTACCCAATCCACCCTCAATAACAACATCATTCACATCTACGTTATTTGGCTAAGTACCCCATCCACCCTCAATAACAACATCATTCACATCTACGTTATTTGGCTAAGTACCCCATCCACCCTCAATGACAACATCATTCACATCTAAGTAGCCCATCCACCCTCAATAACAACATCATTCACATCTAAGTAGCCCATCCACCCTCAATAACAACATCATTCACATCTAAGTACCCCACCCACCCTCAATAACAACATCATTCACATCTAAGTACCCCACCCACCCTCAATAACAACATCATTCACATCTAAGTACCCCACCCACCCTCAATAACAACATCATTCACATCTGTACCCCACCCACCCTCAATAACAACATCATTCACATCTGTACCCCATCCACCCTCAATAACAACATCATTCACATCTGTACCCCATCCACCCTCAATAACAACATCATTCACATCTGTACCCCATCCACCCTCAATAACAACATCATTCACATCTAAGTACCCCACCCACCCTCAATAACAACATCATTCACATCTAAGTACCCCACCCACCCTCAATAACAACATCATTCACATCTAAGTACCCCATCCACCCTCAATAACAACACCATTCACATCTACGTTATTTGGCTAAGTACCCCATCCACCCTCAATAACAACATCATTCACATCTACGTTATTTGGCTAAGTACCCCATCCACCCTCAATAACAACATCATTCACATCTACGTTATTTGGCTAAGTACCCCATCCACCCTCAATGACAACATCATTCACATCTAAGTAGCCCATCCACCCTCAATAACAACATCATTCACATCTAAGTAGCCCATCCACCCTCAATAACAACATCATTCACATCTAAGTACCCCACCCACCCTCAATAACAACATCATTCACATCTAAGTACCCCACCCACCCTCAATAACAACATCATTCACATCTAAGTACCCCACCCACCCTCAATAACAACATCATTCACATCTGTACCCCACCCACCCTCAATAACAACATCATTCACATCTGTACCCCATCCACCCTCAATAACAACATCATTCACATCTGTACCCCATCCACCCTCAATAACAACATCATTCACATCTGTACCCCATCCACCCTCAATAACAACATCATTCACATCTAAGTACCCCACCCACCCTCAATAACAACATCATTCACATCTAAGTACCCCACCCACCCTCAATAACAACATCATTCACATCTAAGTACCCCATCCACCCTCAATAACAACACCATTCACATCTACGTTATTTGGCTAAGTACCCCATCCACCCTCAATAACAACATCATTCACATCTACGTTATTTGGCTAAGTACCCCATCCACCCTCAATAACAACATCATTCACATCTACGTTATTTGGCTAAGTACCCCATCCACCCTCAATGACAACATCATTCACATCTAAGTAGCCCATCCACCCTCAATAACAACATCATTCACATCTAAGTAGCCCATCCACCCTCAATAACAACATCATTCACATCTAAGTACCCCACCCACCCTCAATAACAACATCATTCACATCTAAGTACCCCACCCACCCTCAATAACAACATCATTCACATCTAAGTACCCCACCCACCCTCAATAACAACATCATTCACATCTGTACCCCACCCACCCTCAATAACAACATCATTCACATCTGTACCCCATCCACCCTCAATAACAACATCATTCACATCTGTACCCCATCCACCCTCAATAACAACATCATTCACATCTGTACCCCATCCACCCTCAATAACAACATCATTCACATCTAAGTACCCCACCCACCCTCAATAACAACATCATTCACATCTAAGTACCCCACCCACCCTCAATAACAACATCATTCACATCTGTACCCCATCCACCCTCAATAACAACATCATTCACATCTGTACCCCATCCACCCTCAATAACAACATCATTCACATCTAAGTACCCCACCCACCCTCAATAACAACATCATTCACATCTGTACCCCATCCACCCTCAATAACAACATCATTCACATCTGTACCCCATCCACCCTCAATAACAACATCATTCACATCTAAGTACCCCACCCACCCTCAATAACAACATCATTCACATCTGTACCCCATCCACCCTCAATAACAACATCATTCACATCTGTACCCCATCCACCCTCAATAACAACATCATTCACATCTGTACCCCATCCACCCTCAATAACAACATCATTCACATCTGTACCCCATCCACCCTCAATAACAACATCATTCACATCTAAGTACCCCATCCACCCTCAATAACAACATCATTCACATCTGTACCCCATCCACCCTCAATAACAACATCATTCACATCTGTACCCCATCCACCCTCAATAACAACATCATTCACATCTAAGTACCCCACCCACCCTCAATAACAACATCATTCACATCTAAGTACCCCACCCACCCTCAATAACAACATCATTCACATCTAAGTACCCCACCCACCCTCAATAACAACATCATTCACATCTAAGTACCCCACCCACCCTCAATAACAACATCATTCACATCTAAGTACCCCACCCACCCTCAATAACAACATCATTCACATCTGTACCCCATCCACCCTCAATAACAACATCATTCACATCTGTACCCCATCCACCCTCAATAACAACATCATTCACATCTGTACCCCATCCACCCTCAATAACAACATCATTCACATCTAAGTACCCCATCCACCCTCAATAACAACATCATTCACATCTGTACCCCATCCACCCTCAATAACAACATCATTCACATCTGTACCCCATCCACCCTCAATAACAACATCATTCACATCTAAGTACCCCACCCACCCTCAATAACAACATCATTCACATCTAAGTACCCCACCCACCCTCAATAACAACATCATTCACATCTAAGTACCCCACCCACCCTCAATAACAACATCATTCACATCTAAGTACCCCACCCACCCTCAATAACAACATCATTCACATCTAAGTACCCCACCCACCCTCAATAACAACATCATTCACATCTAAGTACCCCACCCACCCTCAATAACAACATCATTCACATCTGTACCCCACCCACCCTCAATAACAACATCATTCACATCTGTACCCCATCCACCCTCAATAACAACATCATTCACATCTGTACCCCATCCACCCTCAATAACAACATCATTCACATCTGTACCCCATCCACCCTCAATAACAACATCATTCACATCTAAGTACCCCACCCACCCTCAATAACAACATCATTCACATCTAAGTACCCCACCCACCCTCAATAACAACATCATTCACATCTAAGTACCCCATCCACCCTCAATAACAACACCATTCACATCTACGTTATTTGGCTAAGTACCCCATCCACCCTCAATAACAACATCATTCACATCTACGTTATTTGGCTAAGTACCCCATCCACCCTCAATAACAACATCATTCACATCTACGTTATTTGGCTAAGTACCCCATCCACCCTCAATGACAACATCATTCACATCTAAGTAGCCCCATCCACCCTCAATAACAACATCATTCACATCTAAGTAGCCCATCCACCCTCAATAACAACATCATTCACATCTAAGTACCCCACCCACCCTCAATAACAACATCATTCACATCTAAGTACCCCACCCACCCTCAATAACAACATCATTCACATCTAAGTACCCCACCCACCCTCAATAACAACATCATTCACATCTGTACCCCACCCACCCTCAATAACAACATCATTCACATCTGTACCCCATCCACCCTCAATAACAACATCATTCACATCTGTACCCCATCCACCCTCAATAACAACATCATTCACATCTGTACCCCATCCACCCTCAATAACAACATCATTCACATCTAAGTACCCCACCCACCCTCAATAACAACATCATTCACATCTAAGTACCCCACCCACCCTCAATAACAACATCATTCACATCTGTACCCCATCCACCCTCAATAACAACATCATTCACATCTGTACCCCATCCACCCTCAATAACAACATCATTCACATCTAAGTACCCCACCCACCCTCAATAACAACATCATTCACATCTGTACCCCATCCACCCTCAATAACAACATCATTCACATCTGTACCCCATCCACCCTCAATAACAACATCATTCACATCTAAGTACCCCACCCACCCTCAATAACAACATCATTCACATCTGTACCCCATCCACCCTCAATAACAACATCATTCACATCTGTACCCCATCCACCCTCAATAACAACATCATTCACATCTGTACCCCATCCACCCTCAATAACAACATCATTCACATCTGTACCCCATCCACCCTCAATAACAACATCATTCACATCTAAGTACCCCATCCACCCTCAATAACAACATCATTCACATCTGTACCCCATCCACCCTCAATAACAACATCATTCACATCTGTACCCCATCCACCCTCAATAACAACATCATTCACATCTAAGTACCCCACCCACCCTCAATAACAACATCATTCACATCTAAGTACCCCACCCACCCTCAATAACAACATCATTCACATCTAAGTACCCCACCCACCCTCAATAACAACATCATTCACATCTAAGTACCCCACCCACCCTCAATAACAACATCATTCACATCTAAGTACCCCACCCACCCTCAATAACAACATCATTCACATCTGTACCCCATCCACCCTCAATAACAACATCATTCACATCTGTACCCCATCCACCCTCAATAACAACATCATTCACATCTGTACCCCATCCACCCTCAATAACAACATCATTCACATCTGTACCCCATCCACCCTCAATAACAACATCATTCACATCTGTACCCCATCCACCCTCAATAACAACATCATTCACATCTGTACCCCATCCACCCTCAATAACAACATCATTCACATCTAAGTACCCCACCCACCCTCAATAACAACATCATTCACATCTAAGTACCCCACCCACCCTCAATAACAACATCATTCACATCTAAGTACCCCACCCACCCTCAATAACAACATCATTCACATCTAAGTACCCCACCCACCCTCAATAACAACATCATTCACATCTAAGTACCCCATCCCACCCTCAATAACAACATCATTCACATCTAAGTACCCCATCCCACCCTCAATAACAACATCATTCACATCTAAGTACCCCACCCACCCTCAATAACAACATCATTCACATCTAAGTACCCCACCCACCCTCAATAACAACATCATTCACATCTAGTACCCCACCCACCCTCAATAACAACATCATTCACATCTGTACCCCACCCACCCTCAATAACAACATCATTCACATCTGTACCCCATCCACCCTCAATAACAACATCATTCACATCTGTACCCCATCCACCCTCAATAACAACATCATTCACATCTGTACCCCATCCACCCTCAATAACAACATCATTCACATCTAAGTACCCCACCCACCCTCAATAACAACATCATTCACATCTAAGTACCCCACCCACCCTCAATAACAACATCATTCACATCTAAGTACCCCATCCACCCTCAATAACAACATCATTCACATCTAAGTACCCCATCCACCCTCAATAACAACATCATTCACATCTAAGTACCCCATCCACCCTCAATAACAACATCATTCACATCTAAGTACCCCATCCACCCTCAATAACAACATCATTCACATCTAAGTACCCCATCCACCCTCAATAACAACATCATTCACATCTAAGTAGCCCCATCCACCCTCAATAACAACATCATTCACATCTAAGTACCCCACCCACCCTCAATAACAACATCATTCACATCTAAGTACCCCACCCACCCTCAATAACAACATCATTCACATCTAAGTACCCCACCCACCCTCAATAACAACATCATTCACATCTGTACCCCACCCACCCTCAATAACAACATCATTCACATCTGTACCCCATCCACCCTCAATAACAACATCATTCACATCTGTACCCCATCCACCCTCAATAACAACATCATTCACATCTGTACCCCATCCACCCTCAATAACAACATCATTCACATCTAAGTACCCCACCCACCCTCAATAACAACATCATTCACATCTAAGTACCCCACCCACCCTCAATAACAACATCATTCACATCTAAGTACCCCATCCCACCCTCAATAACAACATCATTCACATCTAAGTACCCCACCCACCCTCAATAACAACATCATTCACATCTGTACCCCATCCACCCTCAATAACAACATCATTCACATCTGTACCCCATCCACCCTCAATAACAACATCATTCACATCTGTACCCCATCCACCCTCAATAACAACATCATTCACATCTGTACCCCATCCACCCTCAATAACAACATCATTCACATCTGTACCCCATCCACCCTCAATAACAACATCATTCACATCTAGTACCCCATCCACCCTCAATAACAACATCATTCACATCTGTACCCCATCCACCCTCAATAACAACATCATTCACATCTGTACCCCATCCACCCTCAATAACAACATCATTCACATCTGTACCCCACCACCCTCAATAACAACATCATTCACATCTGTACCCCATCCCACCCTCAATAACAACATCATTCACATCTAAGTACCCCACCCACCCTCAATAACAACATCATTCACATCTAAGTACCCCACCCACCCTCAATAACAACATCATTCACATCTAAGTACCCCATCCACCCTCAATAACAACATCATTCACATCTAAGTACCCCATCCACCCTCAATAACAACATCATTCACATCTAAGTACCCCACCCACCCTCAATAACAACATCATTCACATCTAAGTACCCCACCCACCCTCAATAACAACATCATTCACATCTAAGTACCCCACCCACCCTCAATAACAACATCATTCACATCTGTACCCCACCCACCCTCAATAACAACATCATTCACATCTGTACCCCATCCACCCTCAATAACAACATCATTCACATCTGTACCCCATCCACCCTCAATAACAACATCATTCACATCTGTACCCCATCCACCCTCAATAACAACATCATTCACATCTAAGTACCCCACCCACCCTCAATAACAACATCATTCACATCTAAGTACCCCACCCACCCTCAATAACAACATCATTCACATCTAAGTACCCCATCCACCCTCAATAACAACATCATTCACATCTAAGTACCCCATCCACCCTCAATAACAACATCATTCACATCTACGTACCCCATCCACCCTCAATAACAACATCATTCACATCTAAGTACCCCATCCACCCTCAATAACAACATCATTCACATCTAAGTACCCCATCCACCCTCAATAACAACATCATTCACATCTAAGTACCCCATCCACCCTCAATAACAACATCATTCACATCTAAGTACCCCACCCACCCTCAATAACAACATCATTCACATCTAAGTACCCCACCCACCCTCAATAACAACATCATTCACATCTAAGTACCCCACCCACCCTCAATAACAACATCATTCACATCTGTACCCCACCCACCCTCAATAACAACATCATTCACATCTGTACCCCATCCACCCTCAATAACAACATCATTCACATCTGTACCCCATCCACCCTCAATAACAACATCATTCACATCTGTACCCCATCCACCCTCAATAACAACATCATTCACATCTAAGTACCCCACCCACCCTCAATAACAACATCATTCACATCTAAGTACCCCACCCACCCTCAATAACAACATCATTCACATCTGTACCCCATCCACCCTCAATAACAACATCATTCACATCTAAGTACCCCACCCACCCTCAATAACAACATCATTCACATCTGTACCCCATCCACCCTCAATAACAACATCATTCACATCTGTACCCCATCCACCCTCAATAACAACATCATTCACATCTAAGTACCCCACCCACCCTCAATAACAACATCATTCACATCTAAGTACCCCATCCACCCTCAATAACAACATCATTCACATCTGTACCCCATCCACCCTCAATAACAACATCATTCACATCTGTACCCCATCCACCCTCAATAACAACATCATTCACATCTGTACCCCATCCACCCTCAATAACAACATCATTCACATCTAAGTACCCCATCCACCCTCAATAACAACATCATTCACATCTGTACCCCATCCACCCTCAATAACAACATCATTCACATCTGTACCCCATCCACCCTCAATAACAACATCATTCACATCTAAGTACCCCACCCACCCTCAATAACAACATCATTCACATCTAAGTACCCCACCCACCCTCAATAACAACATCATTCACATCTAAGTACCCCACCCACCCTCAATAACAACATCATTCACATCTAAGTACCCCACCCACCCTCAATAACAACATCATTCACATCTAAGTACCCCACCCACCCTCAATAACAACATCATTCACATCTGTACCCCATCCACCCTCAATAACAACATCATTCACATCTGTACCCCATCCACCCTCAATAACAACATCATTCACATCTAAGTACCCCATCCCACCCTCAATAACAACATCATTCACATCTGTACCCCATCCCACCCTCAATAACAACATCATTCACATCTGTACCCCATCCACCCTCAATAACAACATCATTCACATCTAAGTACCCCATCCACCCTCAATAACAACATCATTCACATCTGTACCCCATCCACCCTCAATAACAACATCATTCACATCTAAGTACCCCACCCACCCTCAATAACAACATCATTCACATCTAAGTACCCCACCCACCCTCAATAACAACATCATTCACATCTAAGTACCCCATCCACCCTCAATAACAACATCATTCACATCTAAGTACCCCATCCCACCCTCAATAACAACATCATTCACATCTGTACCCCATCCACCCTCAATAACAACATCATTCACATCTGTACCCCATCCACCCTCAATAACAACATCATTCACATCTAAGTACCCCATCCACCCTCAATAACAACATCATTCACATCTAAGTACCCCATCCACCCTCAATAACAACATCATTCACATCTGTACCCCATCCACCCTCAATAACAACATCATTCACATCTGTACCCCATCCACCCTCAATAACAACATCATTCACATCTAAGTACCCCATCCACCCTCAATAACAACATCATTCACATCTGTACCCCATCCACCCTCAATAACAACATCATTCACATCTGTACCCCATCCACCCTCAATAACAACATCATTCACATCTAAGTACCCCACCCACCCTCAATAACAACATCATTCACATCTAAGTACCCCACCCACCCTCAATAACAACATCATTCACATCTAAGTACCCCACCCACCCTCAATAACAACATCATTCACATCTAAGTACCCCACCCACCCTCAATAACAACATCATTCACATCTAAGTACCCCACCCACCCTCAATAACAACATCATTCACATCTGTACCCCATCCACCCTCAATAACAACATCATTCACATCTGTACCCCATCCACCCTCAATAACAACATCATTCACATCTGTACCCCATCCACCCTCAATAACAACATCATTCACATCTAAGTACCCCATCCACCCTCAATAACAACATCATTCACATCTAGTACCCCATCCACCCTCAATAACAACATCATTCACATCTGTACCCCATCCACCCTCAATAACAACATCATTCACATCTAAGTACCCCACCCACCCTCAATAACAACATCATTCACATCTAAGTACCCCACCCACCCTCAATAACAACATCATTCACATCTAAGTACCCCACCCACCCTCAATAACAACATCATTCACATCTAAGTACCCCACCCACCCTCAATAACAACATCATTCACATCTGTACCCCATCCCACCCTCAATAACAACATCATTCACATCTGTACCCCATCCACCCTCAATAACAACATCATTCACATCTAAGTACCCCATCCACCCTCAATAACAACATCATTCACATCTGTACCCCATCCACCCTCAATAACAACATCATTCACATCTAAGTACCCCACCCACCCTCAATAACAACATCATTCACATCTAAGTACCCCACCCACCCTCAATAACAACATCATTCACATCTGTACCCCATCCACCCTCAATAACAACATCATTCACATCTGTACCCCATCCACCCTCAATAACAACATCATTCACATCTAAGTACCCCACCCACCCTCAATAACAACATCATTCACATCTGTACCCCATCCACCCTCAATAACAACATCATTCACATCTGTACCCCATCCACCCTCAATAACAACATCATTCACATCTAAGTACCCCACCCACCCTCAATAACAACATCATTCACATCTGTACCCCATCCACCCTCAATAACAACATCATTCACATCTGTACCCCATCCACCCTCAATAACAACATCATTCACATCTGTACCCCATCCACCCTCAATAACAACATCATTCACATCTAGTACCCCATCCACCCTCAATAACAACATCATTCACATCTAAGTACCCCATCCACCCTCAATAACAACATCATTCACATCTGTACCCCATCCACCCTCAATAACAACATCATTCACATCTGTACCCCATCCACCCTCAATAACAACATCATTCACATCTAAGTACCCCACCCACCCTCAATAACAACATCATTCACATCTAAGTACCCCACCCACCCTCAATAACAACATCATTCACATCTAAGTACCCCACCCACCCTCAATAACAACATCATTCACATCTAAGTACCCCACCCACCCTCAATAACAACATCATTCACATCTAAGTAGCCCCATCCACCCTCAATAACAACATCATTCACATCTAAGTACCCCATCCACCCTCAATAACAACATCATTCACATCTAAGTACCCCACCCACCCTCAATAACAACATCATTCACATCTAAGTACCCCACCCACCCTCAATAACAACATCATTCACATCTAAGTACCCCACCCACCCTCAATAACAACATCATTCACATCTGTACCCCACCCACCCTCAATAACAACATCATTCACATCTGTACCCCATCCACCCTCAATAACAACATCATTCACATCTGTACCCCATCCACCCTCAATAACAACATCATTCACATCTGTACCCCATCCACCCTCAATAACAACATCATTCACATCTAAGTACCCCACCCACCCTCAATAACAACATCATTCACATCTAAGTACCCCACCCACCCTCAATAACAACATCATTCACATCTAAGTACCCCATCCACCCTCAATAACAACACCATTCACATCTACGTTATTTGGCTAAGTACCCCATCCACCCTCAATAACAACATCATTCACATCTAAGTACCCCATCCCACCCTCAATAACAACATCATTCACATCTACGTATTTGGCTAAGTACCCCATCCACCCTCAATGACAACATCATTCACATCTAAGTAGCCCCATCCACCCTCAATAACAACATCATTCACATCTAAGTACCCCATCCACCCTCAATAACAACATCATTCACATCTAAGTACCCCACCCACCCTCAATAACAACATCATTCACATCTAAGTACCCCACCCACCCTCAATAACAACATCATTCACATCTAAGTACCCCACCCACCCTCAATAACAACATCATTCACATCTGTACCCCACCCACCCTCAATAACAACATCATTCACATCTGTACCCCATCCACCCTCAATAACAACATCATTCACATCTGTACCCCATCCACCCTCAATAACAACATCATTCACATCTGTACCCCATCCACCCTCAATAACAACATCATTCACATCTAAGTACCCCACCCACCCTCAATAACAACATCATTCACATCTAAGTACCCCACCCACCCTCAATAACAACATCATTCACATCTGTACCCCATCCACCCTCAATAACAACATCATTCACATCTGTACCCCATCCACCCTCAATAACAACATCATTCACATCTAAGTACCCCACCCACCCTCAATAACAACATCATTCACATCTGTACCCCATCCACCCTCAATAACAACATCATTCACATCTGTACCCCATCCACCCTCAATAACAACATCATTCACATCTAAGTACCCCACCCACCCTCAATAACAACATCATTCACATCTGTACCCCATCCACCCTCAATAACAACATCATTCACATCTGTACCCCATCCACCCTCAATAACAACATCATTCACATCTGTACCCCATCCACCCTCAATAACAACATCATTCACATCTGTACCCCATCCACCCTCAATAACAACATCATTCACATCTAAGTACCCCATCCACCCTCAATAACAACATCATTCACATCTGTACCCCATCCACCCTCAATAACAACATCATTCACATCTGTACCCCATCCACCCTCAATAACAACATCATTCACATCTAAGTACCCCACCCACCCTCAATAACAACATCATTCACATCTAAGTACCCCACCCACCCTCAATAACAACATCATTCACATCTAAGTACCCCACCCACCCTCAATAACAACATCATTCACATCTAAGTACCCCACCCACCCTCAATAACAACATCATTCACATCTAAGTACCCCACCCACCCTCAATAACAACATCATTCACATCTGTACCCCATCCACCCTCAATAACAACATCATTCACATCTGTACCCCATCCACCCTCAATAACAACATCATTCACATCTGTACCCCATCCACCCTCAATAACAACATCATTCACATCTAAGTACCCCATCCACCCTCAATAACAACATCATTCACATCTGTACCCCATCCACCCTCAATAACAACATCATTCACATCTGTACCCCATCCACCCTCAATAACAACATCATTCACATCTAAGTACCCCACCCACCCTCAATAACAACATCATTCACATCTAAGTACCCCACCCACCCTCAATAACAACATCATTCACATCTAAGTACCCCACCCACCCTCAATAACAACATCATTCACATCTAAGTACCCCACCCACCCTCAATAACAACATCATTCACATCTAAGTACCCCACCCACCCTCAATAACAACATCATTCACATCTAAGTACCCCACCCACCCTCAATAACAACATCATTCACATCTGTACCCCACCCACCCTCAATAACAACATCATTCACATCTGTACCCCATCCACCCTCAATAACAACATCATTCACATCTGTACCCCATCCACCCTCAATAACAACATCATTCACATCTGTACCCCATCCACCCTCAATAACAACATCATTCACATCTAAGTACCCCACCCACCCTCAATAACAACATCATTCACATCTAAGTACCCCACCCACCCTCAATAACAACATCATTCACATCTAAGTACCCCATCCACCCTCAATAACAACACCATTCACATCTACGTATTTGGCTAAGTACCCCATCCACCCTCAATAACAACATCATTCACATCTACGTTATTTGGCTAAGTACCCCATCCACCCTCAATAACAACATCATTCACATCTACGTTATTTGGCTAAGTACCCCATCCACCCTCAATGACAACATCATTCACATCTAAGTACCCCATCCACCCTCAATAACAACATCATTCACATCTAAGTAGCCCCATCCACCCTCAATAACAACATCATTCACATCTAAGTACCCCACCCACCCTCAATAACAACATCATTCACATCTAAGTACCCCACCCACCCTCAATAACAACATCATTCACATCTAAGTACCCCACCCACCCTCAATAACAACATCATTCACATCTGTACCCCACCCACCCTCAATAACAACATCATTCACATCTGTACCCCATCCACCCTCAATAACAACATCATTCACATCTGTACCCCATCCACCCTCAATAACAACATCATTCACATCTGTACCCCATCCACCCTCAATAACAACATCATTCACATCTAAGTACCCCACCCACCCTCAATAACAACATCATTCACATCTAAGTACCCCACCCACCCTCAATAACAACATCATTCACATCTGTACCCCATCCACCCTCAATAACAACATCATTCACATCTGTACCCCATCCACCCTCAATAACAACATCATTCACATCTAAGTACCCCACCCACCCTCAATAACAACATCATTCACATCTGTACCCCATCCACCCTCAATAACAACATCATTCACATCTGTACCCCATCCACCCTCAATAACAACATCATTCACATCTAAGTACCCCACCCACCCTCAATAACAACATCATTCACATCTGTACCCCATCCACCCTCAATAACAACATCATTCACATCTGTACCCCATCCACCCTCAATAACAACATCATTCACATCTGTACCCCATCCACCCTCAATAACAACATCATTCACATCTGTACCCCATCCACCCTCAATAACAACATCATTCACATCTAAGTACCCCATCCACCCTCAATAACAACATCATTCACATCTGTACCCCATCCACCCTCAATAACAACATCATTCACATCTGTACCCCATCCACCCTCAATAACAACATCATTCACATCTAAGTACCCCACCCACCCTCAATAACAACATCATTCACATCTAAGTACCCCACCCACCCTCAATAACAACATCATTCACATCTAAGTACCCCACCCACCCTCAATAACAACATCATTCACATCTAAGTACCCCACCCACCCTCAATAACAACATCATTCACATCTAAGTACCCCACCCACCCTCAATAACAACATCATTCACATCTGTACCCCATCCACCCTCAATAACAACATCATTCACATCTGTACCCCATCCACCCTCAATAACAACATCATTCACATCTGTACCCCATCCACCCTCAATAACAACATCATTCACATCTAAGTACCCCATCCACCCTCAATAACAACATCATTCACATCTGTACCCCATCCACCCTCAATAACAACATCATTCACATCTGTACCCCATCCACCCTCAATAACAACATCATTCACATCTAAGTACCCCACCCACCCTCAATAACAACATCATTCACATCTAAGTACCCCACCCACCCTCAATAACAACATCATTCACATCTAAGTACCCCACCCACCCTCAATAACAACATCATTCACATCTAAGTACCCCACCCACCCTCAATAACAACATCATTCACATCTAAGTACCCCACCCACCCTCAATAACAACATCATTCACATCTAAGTACCCCACCCACCCTCAATAACAACATCATTCACATCTGTACCCCACCCACCCTCAATAACAACATCATTCACATCTGTACCCCATCCACCCTCAATAACAACATCATTCACATCTGTACCCCATCCACCCTCAATAACAACATCATTCACATCTGTACCCCATCCACCCTCAATAACAACATCATTCACATCTAAGTACCCCATCCCACCCTCAATAACAACATCATTCACATCTAAGTACCCCACCCACCCTCAATAACAACATCATTCACATCTAAGTACCCCATCCACCCTCAATAACAACATCATTCACATCTAAGTACCCCATCCACCCTCAATAACAACATCATTCACATCTAAGTACCCCATCCACCCTCAATAACAACATCATTCACATCTAAGTACCCCATCCACCCTCAATAACAACATCATTCACATCTAAGTACCCCATCCACCCTCAATAACAACATCATTCACATCTAAGTACCCCATCCCACCCTCAATAACAACATCATTCACATCTAAGTACCCCACCCACCCTCAATAACAACATCATTCACATCTAAGTACCCCACCCACCCTCAATAACAACATCATTCACATCTAAGTACCCCACCCACCCTCAATAACAACATCATTCACATCTGTACCCCACCCACCCTCAATAACAACATCATTCACATCTGTACCCCATCCACCCTCAATAACAACATCATTCACATCTGTACCCCATCCACCCTCAATAACAACATCATTCACATCTGTACCCCATCCACCCTCAATAACAACATCATTCACATCTAAGTACCCCACCCACCCTCAATAACAACATCATTCACATCTAAGTACCCCACCCACCCTCAATAACAACATCATTCACATCTGTACCCCATCCACCCTCAATAACAACATCATTCACATCTGTACCCCATCCACCCTCAATAACAACATCATTCACATCTAAGTACCCCACCCACCCTCAATAACAACATCATTCACATCTAGTACCCCATCCACCCTCAATAACAACATCATTCACATCTGTACCCCATCCACCCTCAATAACAACATCATTCACATCTAAGTACCCCACCCACCCTCAATAACAACATCATTCACATCTGTACCCCATCCACCCTCAATAACAACATCATTCACATCTGTACCCCATCCACCCTCAATAACAACATCATTCACATCTGTACCCCATCCACCCTCAATAACAACATCATTCACATCTGTACCCCATCCACCCTCAATAACAACATCATTCACATCTGTACCCCATCCACCCTCAATAACAACATCATTCACATCTAAGTACCCCATCCACCCTCAATAACAACATCATTCACATCTGTACCCCATCCACCCTCAATAACAACATCATTCACATCTGTACCCCATCCACCCTCAATAACAACATCATTCACATCTAAGTACCCCACCCACCCTCAATAACAACATCATTCACATCTAAGTACCCCACCCACCCTCAATAACAACATCATTCACATCTAAGTACCCCACCCACCCTCAATAACAACATCATTCACATCTAAGTACCCCACCCACCCTCAATAACAACATCATTCACATCTAAGTACCCCACCCACCCTCAATAACAACATCATTCACATCTGTACCCCATCCACCCTCAATAACAACATCATTCACATCTGTACCCCATCCACCCTCAATAACAACATCATTCACATCTGTACCCCATCCACCCTCAATAACAACATCATTCACATCTAAGTACCCCATCCACCCTCAATAACAACATCATTCACATCTGTACCCCATCCACCCTCAATAACAACATCATTCACATCTGTACCCCATCCACCCTCAATAACAACATCATTCACATCTAAGTACCCCACCCACCCTCAATAACAACATCATTCACATCTAAGTACCCCACCCACCCTCAATAACAACATCATTCACATCTAAGTACCCCACCCACCCTCAATAACAACATCATTCACATCTAAGTACCCCACCCACCCTCAATAACAACATCATTCACATCTAAGTACCCCACCCACCCTCAATAACAACATCATTCACATCTAAGTACCCCACCCACCCTCAATAACAACATCATTCACATCTAAGTACCCCACCCACCCTCAATAACAACATCATTCACATCTAAGTACCCCATCCACCCTCAATAACAACATCATTCACATCTAAGTACCCCACCCACCCTCAATAACAACATCATTCACATCTAAGTACCCCATCCACCCTCAATAACAACATCATTCACATCTGTACCCCATCCACCCTCAATAACAACATCATTCACATCTGTACCCCACCCACCCTCAATAACAACATCATTCACATCTAAGTAGCCCATCCACCCTCAATAACAACATCATTCACATCTAAGTAGCCCATCCACCCTCAATAACAACATCATTCACATCTGTACCCCATCCACCCTCAATAACAACATCATTCACATCTGTACCCCACCCACCCTCAATAACAACATCATTCACATCTAAGTAGCCCATCCACCCTCAATAACAACATCATTCACATCTGTACCCCATCCACCCTCAATAACAACATCATTCACATCTAAGTACCCCACCCACCCTCAATAACAACATCATTCACATCTGTACCCCACCCACCCTCAATAACAACATCATTCACATCTGTACCCCATCCACCCTCAATAACAACATCATTCACATCTAAGTACCCCACCCACCCTCAATAACAACATCATTCACATCTAAGTACCCCACCCACCCTCAATAACAACATCATTCACATCTAAGTACCCCACCCACCCTCAATAACAACATCATTCACATCTAAGTACCCCACCCACCCTCAATAACAACATCATTCACATCTGTACCCCACCCACCCTCAATAACAACATCATTCACATCTGTACCCCATCCACCCTCAATAACAACATCATTCACATCTGTACCCCATCCACCCTCAATAACAACATCATTCACATCTAAGTACCCCATCCACCCTCAATAACAACATCATTCACATCTGTACCCCACCCACCCTCAATAACAACATCATTCACATCTAAGTACCCCACCCACCCTCAATAACAACATCATTCACATCTAAGTACCCCACCCACCCTCAATAACAACATCATTCACATCTGTACCCCACCCACCCTCAATAACAACATCATTCACATCTGTACCCCACCCACCCTCAATAACAACATCATTCACATCTGTACCCCACCCACCCTCAATAACAACATCATTCACATCTGTACCCCATCCACCCTCAATAACAACATCATTCACATCTGTACCCCACCCACCCTCAATAACAACATCATTCACATCTGTACCCCATCCACCCTCAATAACAACATCATTCACATCTGTACCCCACCCACCCTCAATAACAACATCATTCACATCTAAGTACCCCACCCACCCTCAATAACAACATCATTCACATCTGTACCCCACCCACCCTCAATAACAACATCATTCACATCTACGTTATTTCGAGTCAAATATTCGAAAATATGAAATGTTTAAAATTATTTATATTTTTAAAAATATATTATTGATTTTGTGTCGTCTGCTGAAAAATGCTTTAAGCTGAAAAGTTTTCACTATTCATTTTCTATTTACTTAAGACTGTCAACATTTTCTTGCCTCTTTTAAATGGACTTGGAACACGCTTTACAGAACAAACAAAATAATCGTAAAGTTATTTTTCTTTTGTGCCTTGAATTCATTTTAATGTCTTTTCTAGCTGCATACACATAAAGTAAAGACTCGTTCATACTTCTGTTTTTTAAAAATCTGTTGAAAAACACGAATATGTCCCCGACACAGGTTCAATGTGCCCCGACACAGGTTCAATGTGCCCCGACACAGGTTCAATGTGTCCCCGACACAGGTTTAATGTGTCCCCGACATAGGTTCAATATGTCCCCGACACAGGTTCAATATGTCCCCGACACAGGTTCAATGTGTCCCCCGACACAGGTTTAATGTGTCCCCGACACAGGTTCAATATGTCCCCGACACAGGTTCAATATGTCCCCGACACAGGTTCAATGTGTCCCCGACACAGGTTCAATATGTCCCCGACACAGGTTCAATATGTCCCCGACACAGGTTCAATGTGTCCCCGACACAGGTTCAATATGTCCCGACACTGGTTCAATATGTCCCCGACACAGGTTCAATATGTCCCGACACTGGTTCAATATGTCTCCGACACAGGTCCCGACACAGGTTCCTTTTACTTTTAATGTGCATTATTCCTTTTGTGGAACAAGAGGAAAATTTCCACATGACGATATATTTTGACCTGAAAATATTTTTTCTTGCCGTCGAACGCAACTTTAAATACGACCAATGTTCTTTTCAAGCTGCGCGGCCGCGCACATATCCTTCCGACGCCACGCAGCAGTTTAGAATAACCGCACTGCAAATTTTGATACTATTTGCGGGAAGTACAATTTTTCCGCAAAATATATCCTGTGTTTTTTATTTTGCACATGGACTAAAGAATCTTAGAGAGAATATTTCAAAAGACTGCACTTTCGTCGTCTGAAAATAAAGTTTTAAAAATAGTTCTTCAATTTTTTTAAATTTTATTATTCCACGATTGGTGAGCAGCTAAGCACAGTAATCCCATTAGGGCATCCTGGACCGCATTCCGCTTACAGTGGTCCCATGGGGGCATTCTGGACCGCATTCCGCTAACAGTGGTCCCACTGGGGCATCCTGGACCGCATTCCGCTTACAGTGGTCCCACTGGGGCATCCCGGACCGCTGACCACAAGTTCTTTATCATCCCCCGGTGGATTACACAGTAAATCATATTCAACTCGGCGACCACCACCGGGGACTGGACATTTGTAAATCAATATGGGAAATCTGTTTCACAGCAATTAATTATTCATACCTCAGGACACGAGTGAGTTGGACCCTCCATAAGTTGGAGTTTTTCCTGACGTTGAATACATCTCAAAAGCTCGTCAGGCCTGCTGATAGGATTATGGGAGGAACAAGGACGAAAATACACTGCTGGATCTTACCATGCATTAGGATTGTAAATATATTTTAGATGAGTGAACCTCACGACATTGTTAACGAGTCCTCAAGATTGGTCTTATTAAATCCCTTATATTAACTTCGCGGCCGTCTCTGTCTGTCGTCATCTCATCATCTCATGGGCGGCGGGCGGAAAAACAAAAGTCGAAAATGACCCACTTCCCGTGATTCGATCGAGCTGAAATGTGGCACACTGAACCGTCTGACCTAACAATGCATCGTATCAAAATGTCAGATCGATCGAACGTACCGTAATTAAATTAATGCATTTTTAGTTTATCCTTATATGAGGTATGTAATTCAAATTCACGGTTTGTTATTGTTTTTTCCCACGTGAAAGTTTGAGTTGACGCATTGAGGCGACCCATCGAAGCGACGGGGTGCTTTTGTTTACATTTTACGTGTCACGCTGAGCTCGGTCAAGCGAATCGGTGACCAGACTTTTCCCTTCTCCTCTCCCACCCACCCCTCCCCCCACCCCTCCCCCACCCCCTAGGGTTATGAAGCAAACTTGAGTTAAGTCAGATTCAGTCTGTAAATGTTTGAAAATAATCAATACTGTTAGTTATGTCTCATATATAAGGGATTTATAGTCAAAAACTTTGTATTTACGGGTTTGTTTGTTTTTTCCTTGATGTTTCTTTATTTATTTTCTTCTTCCGTTGTCTTTGATTTTGGATGCAAAAATGGACAATGAGAATACGTCATACTTAAACTTGATGTGGTGAGTCAGTTAAAGACGGGATTCCATTCACTCCACACATTGAGCGTGGCTGATGTTCTCTCCGCAGTACGTGCGCCGGGACTCCCGAGGGAGGCCATGATGCCCGTCCTACAGATGGCAACGATTGATCAAATGTGATGGTTGGTGGCGAGGCGTTGTGTGTGATGGTTGGTGGGTGGTGAGCCGTTGTGTGTGATGGTCGGTGGGTGGTGAGCCAGTGTGTGTGATGGTTGGTGGGCGGAGGGCCGTTGTGTGTGATGGTCGGTGGGTGGTGAGCCGTTGTGTGTGATGGTTGGTGGGTGGTGAGCCGTTGTGTGTGATGGTCGGTGGGTGGAGAGCCAGTGTGTGTGATGGTTGGTGCGTGGACTAAAAAGAAGAAAATACTTTTTTTCCACTGAATTGTGAAAGAAAAATCTTTTTCTTGATTGATAAAAATTTCAAACTTATATGCTCAAGTACTAATGTAATATGACTAAAAACGTGGGGCGGGCGCTTCTCCGGCTTAACTAATTCAATTCACTCATTTTCTTATTGGTCATTTGTAAACCCTAATCATTTTAGCCAAACGCCTAAAAAGCGCCCGCCCACGTTTTTAGTCATATTACATCATAGTATTTGAGAATATACGTTTGAAATTTTTATCAATCCAGAAAAATATTTTTCCTTCACAATTCTGTGAAAAAAAATTAAATATTTTCTTCTTTTTAGACCGCTTATAAAAACGTGTTTTTTTTTAAATATTTTTTTTTACTTCTATTTATTAAATTCAATATATATCAAATGTATCCCCAAATAAATATCGGAATCACCTTGACCTATCAAAGTTACACGACTGATCTCTTCAACGTCTACCAACACGTGCTTTAAAGTTTTTGGTCTTTGAAGAAAGTTCAATAGTTGAGCTATATCTACTTTATACCGTGTTGTCTTCTTTTCAAAAGATAGAAAAGCTTCACCTTCATTTACTTGTCAAACCTTCTTGCTTTCCCATTATTTATTTCCATTTCTCTGACTATCTCACCCATTCGTTCTGTGAATATTACTTTCTCTCTGTCTACGTGTCTCTCTGTCTCTCCCTCCCTCCCTGTATCTCTGTCTCTCTCTCTCTCACTGTAAGACTAGTGATGTCTTCTTATTTTTTATTTTGATTCTGATGTATTATTTTCAAATTCGCTTTCATATTGTATTTAATGTATCTATTTAATCTATGCTTTTGTATTCCTTCAAACGCATTTAAATAAAATCATATCTTCAACGGATAACCATTTTTTCAATTGAATTTAAACCTTAGAATCATTTTGCAGTGGTCAGTATATTAATCAATAGCTGTATTTGAATTTTGTGTAGATGATTTTTAAAAAATAAAATAATGATAATGCTTTTACTTCCTTTTTTTATAGTCACACTACGTCTATCTCCTTTCCCTTCCTTGTTTATCGTGATGTGCTCATTGCAACGTACGTGTTCAAATGTCAAACCAAAGGAAAAAAAGAATGAAAGAACAAAATCGATAAGAAACGTCTAAAAAGGAAGCCAGTAGAAACAGGATGCTGGGGAATAGTAGAAGGATTCTTGGTATGAAATGGCGGGGCTACTTAAGAACAAATCACCACCATCCATGTTAATACGTTAGGCGCGCAGTGATAATGGTGCTCTTAATGATTGTCGAGAATTTTGTTCGGCTAACATGTGAACGGAAAATTGAGAGCAAGAGAAGAGAAACACTGAAGCTCTCGTTTAGATTCCTGCATATCTCATGTTTACTAACTTTACCTTGAGATTTTTAATTTAATTATCTTAAAACATAATTTAGAGTAAAATATATGCATTTATATGGTTTTTAGGTTGATTTTTAAAATACGCGAATAAAATGTCGAGTATTTTAAATGCCTTATTTAATCGCAACAAATTTTGAATGTGAATAATGTATCGTAAATTCGATTAACTGCACAAATCATTAAAAAGGTGATACATTCGTCATACATAAACACTATAATAATAATGTCACAGAAGAAAACTAAAATATGTTTCTATTGATGACAGAGTTTAACTTCCCTTACAAAGATAAGAGGCAGTATTTGGATATTCCACACCGAAGTTATAACGGTAAGCCATAGTAACAAGCCATAACGACAAGCCATAACGACAAGCCATAACAGCAAGCCATAACGGCCAGCCATAACAGTTCCCTTGTTAGGGCGAGAACAACAACAGTGCGTTAGTCTGGAAAAGAGAGAAGAAAGAAACACGAGGGAAAGGTGGGGCCTGGTGGCACGGGCGAGCTCAAGAAATTTGAAGAACATTCTGTGGATCACAGATTAGATGTCTGCGTGAGCACCTGGGGGGGGGGCACCTGGCCTTTGTTATCGTGTGCTCATCTACTGGGGCGTGCGGCGTGCCGTGAGTGCAAACAACACCCTCGTCTGGTCTGTAGGCCTTAAAGATGACTTTCCTCAGGGCTGCTATCAGGCACGTGCCTCAATGCACACGAATTGGGGGGGGGGAGATCTCTAGTCGTAGCTCGCGAGAGATCAGGGTTATTAAGAGGTTAGGGCGAGGGCCGGGGGTCGAATACAATGTTTCTGAGTTTTGGTGTTTGTGTTTTTAAGGAAGAAAGCGAACAAATAAGTAGTCCGTTTAACAGAGAAGTTGTTTTATGACACGTTTCCAGCCAAAGAGGTCAGGCTCTGATATTGTTCTTTTTCTCTGCCCAAGAGGGACTGTCGGAGGGGGCCCTCCAAAACAACACAAGAGGGACTGTCGGAGGGGGCCCTCCACAACAACACAAGAGGGATTGTCGGTTGGGGCCCTCCACAACAACACAAGAGGGACTGTCGGAGGGGGCCCTCCACAACAACACAAAAGCCGTGAACTAAGACCGAGGAGACATGAACTAACCAAACGAAATAAAGTTACAAATAAAGTTACAAATAAAGTTACAAATAAAGTTACAAATAAAGTTACAAATAAAGTTACAAATAAAGTTACAAATAAAGTACAACAATTGGTAAAGATGCTCGGCAGAAGGAGAGAATACATTGACAATGGGAGGAAGGAGTTATAGCAGGGTTGACATCAGAGACACATTCCTAGCAGGGCGGACATGAGGTTGACATCATAGACACATTCCTAGCAGGGCTGACATGAGGTTGACATCAGAGACACATTCCTAGATGCCCGAACCTGCTAAGCGGAACATTTAAAACAACTGGTCTGAGGCGAGGCCTACATCAGTCTCATTTTACGTTGTTGATAACAGGTTGAGGAATAATTTCCTGGTACTTCTATCATTTACAAATATATTCTAGATCTGCTCAATAATAGTTTACCGCAGATTTTACTTCGTTTTGATTCTGGATGGTTTTATGTTTGTCTTATCAAATCTCTTTGAACCCCAACTCGGCCTAAAACTAGCACTTGTGGGGCAGTCACTAGCACTTGTGGGGCAGTCACTAGCACTTGTGGGACAATCACTAGCACTTGTGGGACAGTCACTATCACCTGTGGGGCAGTCACTAGCACTTATGGGACAGTCACTAGCACCAGTGGGGCAGTCAGACTAAAACTAGCACCTGTGGGGCAGTCAGACGTAGCGTGTTCTCACCTTTTGATTACTTAAGATTTCTCTTAAAAATTCACGTAAATGTGGAAACAATTATTATTTCTATTTAGATGGTTTGAAGATATCAAAGAAACCTAATGAAGAGGAAGGAAGTAGTCTGAGAAGGAACCTGTATGCGTCTTTACACCTTATGCCTTCTCAGCTGCACGTCACAATTGGAACTTACCATCTGCGTTATGTGTACCGTCGTTATATGTACCGTCGTTATATGTACCATCGTTATTTGTACCGTCGTTATATGTACCGTCGTTATATGTACCGTCGTTATATGTACCGTCGTTATATGTACCGTCGTTATATGTACCGTTGTTATATGTACCGTCGTTATATGTACCGTCGTTATATGTACCGCCGTTATATGTACCGTCGTTATATGTACCGTCTTTATATGTACCGTCTATAACTATATATTTCTCTTTATGTAGGCGTTCTCACAGTAAATAATCTTGTGCACAATAATTCACTGAAGAATTCGTTTATCCAAAACAACTTTAATATATATATATATATATATATATATATATATATATATATATATATATATATATATATATATATATATATATATATATATATATATATTTTATGTACACATAGATAACATTTGAGGTAATATAACGTGGAAATCTTGAGGCATACACCATACATCTTTCCTCGACGGAAATCTACACACAACTGTTCGCCCAACACTTTCAACCAATAGAAATGCTCATTTCTTCCCGCGTTTCTTGTACACGTGACCTTACGTCACAAAATTATGTTAATCACATGTGACACCGTCGTCATATGTACCGTCGCTATATGTACCGCCACCACTTGCCACTTTTGTTTGTTAGTAATGCGGCCCTGTGTTACAATTTCTCAGTCAATAATCACTTTCTTGAATATGTATGAAACCTGTCCCCGTCGCCCCATAAATCTTATTTGGGACACATCTTTCTCTTCTGATCCCACCCACCCCCTTTTACACATCCACCCACCCACACACACACACATTCACACACACACACACTCACACACACACAGGCTCATAGCTTGATTTGTAGGTCTTTGTCTGGAGGCCCATAGCTTGATCTGTAGGTCTTTGTCTGGAGGCCCATAGCTTGATATGTAGGTCTTTGTCTGGAGGCCCATAGCTTGATCTGTAGGTCTTTGTCTGGTGGCCCATAGCTTGATCTGTAGGTCTCTGCCTGGAGGCCCATAGCTTGATCTGTAGGTCTTTGTCTGGAGGCCCATAGCTTGATCTGTAGGTCTTTGTCTGGAGGCTTTTACCTTTTCATTGGCTTTTTTCTTTTGTTGATACATTTGTTTTAAAATTTTCAAGAAATGATAAGTGGCTATAATAATAATTGGCTATAATAATAAGTGGCTATAATGATAAGTGGCTATAATGATAAGTGGCTATAATGATAAGTGGCTATAATGATAAGTGGCTATAATGATAAGTGTATATAATGATAAGTGGCTATAATGATAAGTGGCTATAATGATAAGTGGCTATAATGATAAGTGGCTATAACGATAAGTTGCTATAACGATAAGTGGCTATAATGATAAGTGTCTATAATGATAAGTGGCTGTAATGATAAGTGGCTGTAATGATAAGTGGCTATAATGATAAGTGGCTATAACGATAAGTGGCTATAACGATAAGTGGCTATAACGATAAGTGGCTATAATGATAAGTGACTATAATGATAAGTGGTTATAACGATAAGTGGCTATAATGATAAGTGGTTATAACGATAAGTGGCTATAATGATAAGTGGTTATAACGATAAGTGGCTATAATGTTTGTGGTATAAAACCATCATAAATACAGATACTTGGTATTTTAAAGTTGGATGTTTTCATATTTGTGACGGCCAAGCATAAATAATATGTGAGATAAACAAAACACAAATCAGAACATGTATTTTGAAAGGAAATAAAGAAATATGCGGATTGTTATATAATCTTTGAAATGACTGAACTGCCTTAAATTCCTTATCATTGCAAACAATGTCCCCACCACATTTGGAAGCAATCGCACAAAGACCTTGTCCAGCTTATTTAAGCAAGCGTTTGGGATTCAAGAAATATTGTTTAATGTTCTTTAACTCAAAGTCTTATGTTATTGTTTCTTTGCTCTTGGTCTGTATGGTGAAAACACACTACGTGTGATTGTTCTTGTGTTATATGGTCTATAAAATAAAGGAATAAACAAGCGGTGAGGAAATTTACAACGCACAATTGAAATATGAGAAGGGCCGAAGGCGGTTCACCGGCGTCTCTAAACCAGTCGCTTCGGGAAGATGAGGCTCGTCAACCTGGGCTAGTAGTTCATCTAGGAGAAGGAAACTCTGACTTCAAACCTCCACTGCCTTGCGGCTACACCTGCTACTCGGGAAAGGCTAAGGGAGTAAACCCTAACAGAAAAACAGGAAATGGAGCACCTACAGACGTACTGTTACTTCCAGTTACGTACATTCCGGTAGCGCCTACGACGCCAATGGCGCCAAGCTGCATCGACGCAAGTCGTTCCCTTGGTTACACCATTGACGTGGGGAAAGGGGATATGATGTATGGGCAGCAGCTAATTCTCCATATTACTCGCCCAGGCTTGCATCACCTCTGGAGAGGACACTCCAGCGTCTCAAAAAAACAGCACCAACAAGTTTTCTGCAATACAACCCAACGGTGAAACAAGAGTCTCTCACAATCGTCTCTCACAATCGTCTCTCACAATCGTCTCTCACAATCGTCTCTCACAATCGTCTCTCACAATCGTCTCTCACAATCGTCTCTCACAATCGTCTCTCACAATCGTCTCTCACAATCGTCTCTCACAATCGTCTCTCACAATCGTCTCTCACAATCGTCTCTCACAATCGTCTCTCACAATCGTCTCTCACAATCGTCTCTCGAGACGGAAGGATGCCGATATATGGTGAAAACACGATACGTCTGATTGCTCCACTATCTCGCGTATCGTCTGATTGCTCCACTATCTCGCGTATCGTCTGATTGCTCCACTATCTCGCGTATCGTCTGATTGCTCCACTATCTCGCGTATCGTCTGATTGCTCCACTATCTCGCGTATCGTCTGATTGCTCCACTATCTCGCGTATCGTCTGATTGCTCCACTATCTCGCGTATCGTCTGATTGCTCCACTATCTCGCGTATCGTCTGATTGCTCCACTATCTCGCGTATCGTCTGATTGCTCCACTATCTCGCGTATCGTCTGATTGCTCCACTATCTCGCGTATCGTCTGATTGCTCCACTATCTCGCGTATCGTCTGATTGCTCCACTATCTCGCGTATCGTCTGATTGCTCCACTATCTCGCGTATCGTCTGATTGCTCCACTATCTCGCGTATCGTCTGATTGCTCCACTATCTCGCGTATCGTCTGATTGCTCCACTATCTCGCGTATCGTCTGATTGCTCCACTATCTCGCGACTACATAATTCCATCTCTATAGGGGACTATTCCACATTCTCCATCTACTGATCAAATCAAACTTCCATAAAATATAATCGAACCTTTTCCCCCGCGAATTATATATGTTGTAACCCTACTGTACCCTTCCCACCGCGTGGTACTCCGTTTATGATCGTCTGCGGACTTTTCTCCTCATCTCTTCAGCGCAAATCTTTGCCACGTTCAGTAGTTTATTAAGTTAGTTTATTGATACTGTTGTGCTTGCTTTCTCCCTAGTTTATTGATAGTGCTCTGCTTGCTTTCTCCCTAGTTTATTGATAGTGTTGTGCTTGCTTTCTCCCTAGTTTATTGATAGCGTTGTGGTTGCTTTCTCCCTAGTTTATTGATAGTGCTCTGCTTGCTTTCTCCCTAGTTTATTGATAGTGTTGTACTTGCTTTCTCCCTAGTTTATGATAGTACTGTGCTTGCTTTCTCCATAGTTTATTGATAGTGCTGTACTTGCTTTCTCCCTAGTTTATTGATAGTGTTGTGCTTGCTTTCTCCCTAGTTTATTGATAAGAGTTGTGCTTGCTTTCTCCCTAGTTTATTGATAGCGTTGTGCTTGCTTTCTCCCGAGTTTATTGATAGTGTTGTGCTTGCTTTCTCCCTAGTTTATTGATAAGAGTTGTGCTTGCTTTCTCCCTAGTTTATTGATAGCGTTGTGCTTGCTTTCTCCCTAGTTTATTGATAGTGCTCTGCTTTCTTTCTCCCTAGTTTATGATAGTACTGGGCTTGCTTTCTCCATAGTTTATTGATAGTGTTGTGCTTGCTTTCTCCCTAGTTTATTGATAGTGTTGTGGTTGCTTTCTCCCTAGTTTATTGATAGAGCTGTACTTGCTTTCTCGCTATCGATCTTGTGTACAAGTCTTCTTTTGCTTCTCGATGCCCCAACTTATTTTTCTTCTCGATGCCCATCCTTATTTTGCTTCTCGATGCCCCAACTTCTTTTGCTTCTCGATGCCCCAACTTATTTTGCTTCTCGACGCCCCAAATTATTTTGCTTCTCGATGCCCCAACTTATTTTTCTTCTCGATGCCCCAAATTATTTTGCTTCTCGATGCCCCAACTTATTTTGCTTCTCGATGCCCCAACTTATTTTGCTTCTCGATGCCCCAACTTATTTTGCTTCTCGACGCCCCAACTTATTTTGCTTCTCGATGCCCCAACTTATTTTGCTTCTCGATGCCCCAACTTATTTTGGTTCTCGATGCCCCAACTTATTTTGCTTCTCGACGCCCCAAATTATTTTGCTTCTCGATGCCCCAACTTATTTTGCTTCTCGATGCCCCAACTTATTTTGCTTCTCGATGCCCCAACTTATTTTGCTTCTCGATGCCCCAACTCATTTTGCTTCTCAACGCCCCAACTTATTTTGCTTCTCGATGCCCCAACTTATTTTGCTTCTCGATGCCCCAACTTATTTTGCTTTTCGATGCCCCAACTTATTTTGCTCTATTTTGACGGCAAGTCTTTGGAATCCACGCCTCTATTTCTTTATTTGTAATTTTATCACACATCTTTCTAGAGCCATTGTGTTCGACTATATATTTTTTTCCAGTTATATCTTCATTTAAAGTAAATTCAAAACAAAACAATATTTCCTTTCATACATATTACTTACCACATTCAGTTATTCCCCTTATTTGCATACATACACCCATGTATATTACCCTCACCGCCCCCCCTCGAATAGCCCCTCCCTCCACCAACCCTATTTACTCACGCATTATCTCCTTCCTTGGCTCGCGGCCTCCACATCACCGCCGCTTTGCTCGCCTTAGGATGGACAGGCAGCGCACGCATTTAATATGTACTTTCACCTCCGTGGTGTTCAATAGCCAGTCTATCACACTAGGCGACCACCAGTTTCCGAAACACAAATTTATGTGGCAAATAGATTTGCTCAGTCCTCAAGAAATGGTTTTCAATTAATACATTAATTAAAAATAGGATTTCTTTGCTCTCAACGGCCAGTTTGCAGAGTCCATGGGACCGTATTGGCAACTGCTGATATTTTGAACAAGACCGGGCTGAATGCAATATAATGATTTGATTGGGTGTTGGATCGTGACAGTCTGAGATGTAGGGATAAGTTGAGATGTTGGGATAAGTTGAGATGTTGGGATAAGTTGAGATGTTGGGATAAGTTGAGGTGTTGGGATAAGTTGAGATGTTGGGATAAGTTGAGGTGTTGGGATAAGTTGAGATGGTGGGATAAGTTGAGATGTTGGGATAAGTTGAGATGTTGGGATAAGTTGAGATGTTGGGATAAGTTGAGGTGTTGGGATAAGTTGAGATGTTGGGATAAGTTGAGGTGTTGGGATAAGTTGAGATGTTGGGATAAGTTGAGATGGTGGGATAAGTTGAGATGGTGGGATAAGTTGAGATGGTGGGATAAGTTGAGGTGTTGGGATAAGTTGAGGTGTTGGGTAAAGTTGAGGTGTTGGGTAAATTTGAGATAGTGGGATAAGTTGAGGTGTTGGGATAAGTTGAGGTGTTGGGATAAGTCGAGGTGTTGTGATAAGTTGAGGTGTTGGGATAAGTTGAGGTGTTGGGATAAGTTGAGGTGTTGGGATAAGTTGAGATGTTGGGATAAGTTCAGATGGTGGGATAAGTTGAGATGGTGGGATAAGTTGAGATGGTGGGATAAGTTGAGATGGTGGGATAAGTTGAGGTGTTGGGTAAAGTTGAGGTGTTGGGATAAGTTGAGGTGTTGGGATAAGTTGAGGTGTTGGGATAAGTTGAGGTGTTGGGATAAGTTGAGATGTTGGGATAAGTTGAGGTGTTGGGATAAGTTAAACCACTTCCATTAGTTCGCGTGAAACATTTTAATTTTGATTTTATTAATTGAATAAGTAATTAAGTTGAAATTACTTTGTTATTATTCATTTAAAGTTACTGAGTAAATAAGAGTATCCATTAATTTAGTTAACAATTCATAAAAGTTACTTATCGCAAGATGCTACAGGTGAGAGTGACCCAGTTCCTACGATTCGTTGCTATAGAGAAAACAAGTAGTATTTTCGTGTACTTATGTAACATTTTGAAAACTGTGAACTGGAAACCAGTACTAAACCCTATAATGATTCAATGAATCAGTACCAGTACTATGCCATGTAATGTGTACTATGCCCTGTAATGTTCACTATGCCCTTTTATGTGTAATATGTCATGTTTTATGTTATATGCCCTGTCATTTGTACTATAGACTATGCCCTGTAATGTGTACTATGCCCTGTAATGTATACTATGCCCTGTAATGTGTACTATGCCCTGTACTGTGTTCTATGCTCTGTAATGTGTACTATGCCCTGTAATGTGTACTATATCCTGTAATGTGTAATATGCCCTGTAATGTGTACTATGCACTGTAATGTGTACTATGCCCTGTAATGTGTACTATGTCCTGTAATGTGTACTATGCCCTGTAATGTGTACTATGCCCTGTAATGTGTACTATGCCCTGTAATGTGTACTATGCCCTGTAATGTGTACTATGCCCTGTAATGTGTACTATGCCCTGTAATGTGTACTATGCCCTGTAATGTGTACTATACCCTGTAATGTGTAATATGCCCTGTAATGTGTACTATGCACTGTAATGTGTACTATGTCATGTAATGTGTACTATGCCCTGTAATGTGTACTATGCCCTGTAATGATTCAATTAATTCTCTTGTTGCGATCACACTTTAAGTCAGTCCTCTTCCTCCATTGTCTTCATCTTATTTTTGTTTAACCTTCATTCTTGTAATTAGGAGCTATGCCGTTGAGAGGGCCGATTGAGAGGGCCGATTGAGAGGGCCGATTGAGAGGGCCGATTGAGAGGGCCGATTGAGAGGGCCGATTGAGAGGGCCGATTGAGAGGGCCGATTGAGAGGGCCGAATGAGTTAATGATAGGCGGCCTGTCCTAGCATTGATCGTGATATCTCTCATCTATGGCTAGTGGCGCCAACATTAGCGGAGGTCTGTCTTTAGTGTTGATCGTGAGTGTTTAAGAGCGGGAAGAGCACAGTTTTTGCGTATTGACTTTTTTTTAAAACCACTAATTTTAATTGTCCATTTTCTTTAAGAAAACAAATATAAACAATTGACATTATGTTCTTGTCCCATGCGAAAAATTGCGTTGAGGCGACTTGGTGATAAGCTTTAAGTTTGTTCAAATATAAATATAAAAACGTGGGGCATATCACTCCTACCTCCCCCCCCCTTCCGTGGGGCATATAATTCCTACTACCCCCCACCCCCGCACACACAAAATTAAACTAAAATTTAGAGAATATACTTTTAATATCTCATATGCACGAATATAAATTTTGAATTGTGCAAAGAAAATGTGTTACCAAAATATTTGTTAATAATTTGTCTAAATTTAATTCAAATCATTTGTATCTCATCGTCCAACAGATCTAATAAATATAACAGATCTAATAAATATAACATATCTAATAAATATAACAGATCTAATAAATATAACAGATCTAATAAATATAACAGATCTAATAAATATAACAGATCTAATAAATATAACAGATCTAATAAATATAACAGATCTAATGAATATAAGAAATCTAACATACCTAACAGATTAAAGAGAAATAACAATTCTAACAGATTTTAATAAAATTTGACTTTTAAAAATCAACCTTTTCAAGGCATTCTTTGCAGCGTTCATATTTTTATTGTTAGAATTTGTAATTTAAATATTTGTATTTCTCCATTGTCTTCTTACCTCTCAGCGAATTTGTCACATTACCAACCTCAATTTATTTTCCCTGCAAGTAAGAAAAGATAAAATAGAACAGAATAATGATTGGTTCAAGCTTTAGTCAAATGTCAAATTGGTCTAAAAACTGAATTATCGAGGCCCAGTGTAAAAACACTTTCTTTCTATCTCACACGTGCATAAAATAAATCCGCTAATAGAATAAATGACCAGTAGCCAGCGGGCATTATCCGAATCGATATCGGTTGGTCAAGCACGCTGCCCGGCAGGTCCAGGGCCTCTGATGGAAACCAGATTTCAGTCCATTTGTCTCCCCTCCCCAGCCCTCCACCTAACGGCACCGGTTTCCGCCCCTGTCTACTAGAGGGTGGTCTTTAATTCATTCGTTATCATAACCAACTAGATCCGCCCCTGCCTACTACAGGGTGGTCTTTAATTCATTCGTTATCATAACCAACTAGATCCGAACCTTAAGTTTAACGTTACACCAATTTTCCAAGTCTCCCAACTTGGCTGTCCACACAAATTCAAACACTAGTCACTGGTGTCCACCGACTTGCCAACTTGGCTGGCCACACATGCAAACACAAGTCACTAGGGTCCACCGACTTGCCAACTTGGCTGGCCACACATGCAAACACAAGTCACTAGGGTCCACCGACTTGCCAACTTGGCTGGCCACACATGCAAACACAAGTCACTAGGGTCCACCGACTTGCCAACTTGGCTGGCCACACATTCAAACACAAGTCACTAGGGTCCACCGACTTGCCAACTTGGCTGGCCACACATGCAAACACAAGTCACTAGGGTCCACCGACTTGCCATTTTGGATGGCCACACACATTCACGAATGGTTTCACGATAGACTTTTGAAAGGTAATATCTGGTAATGTAGCAGTAGCCAAGTTTCCTTGAATGGTTTCACGATAGAGACTTTTGAAAGATATAATATCTTGTAGTCAAGATTTTTCTTGTTTCGCCAAAATCATGTGTACCTTTCAGGTGCCTTTATATGTTGGGTTTTGAGTTAAGAAGCATGAAAGCGTTGGAGAAGTGTTTACACTGGTCAGTACGCTAATCAAACATGAACAATACGCTAATCAAACATGAACAATACGCTAATCAAACATGTACAATACATAATACGTTAATCAAACATGTACAATACGCTAATCAAACATTGTACAATACGCTAATCAAACATTGTACAATACGTTAATCAAACATGAACAATACGTTAATCAAACATGTACAATACGTTAATCAAACATGTACAATACGCTAATCAAACATTGTACAATACGTTAATCAAACATGAACAATACGTTAATCAAACATGAACAATACGCTAATCAAACATGAACAATACGTTAATCAAACATGTACAATACATAATACGTTAATCAAACATGAACAATACGTTAATCAAACATTGTACAATACGTTAATCAAACATGAACAATACGTTAATCAAACATGAACAATACATAATACGTTAATCAAACATGTACAATACGCTAATCAAACATTGTACAATACGCTAATCAAACATGAACAATACATAATACGTTAATCAAACATGTACAATACGCTAATCAAACATTGTACAATACGCTAATCAAACATTGAACAATACGTTAATCAAACATGTACAATACATAATACGTTAATCAAACATGAACAATACGCTAATCAAACATGAACAATACGCTAATCAAACATGTAAAATACGTTAATCAAACATGAACAATACGTTAATCAAACATGAACAATACGCTAATCAAACATTGTACAATACATAATACGTTAATTAAACATGTACAATACGCTAATCAAACATGTACAATACGCTAATCAAACATGTACAATACGCTAATCAAACATGTACAATACGCTAATCAAACATGTACAATACGCTAATCAAACATGTACAATACGCTAATCAAACATGTACAATACGCTTATAGTCAAACATTTTACAATACATAATACGTTAATCAAACATGAACAATACGCTTGAGTCAAATTGTGTCAGATTTCAGCTGCCTTGTTGACTAATTATGGATCATGTGACACACAACAGGGGTAATTAGGACTGCAATGAATCATGTGACACACAACAGGGGTAATTAGGACTGCAATGGATCATGTGACACACAACAGGGGTAATTAGGACTGCAATGGATCATGTGACACACAACAGGGGTAATTAGGACTGCAATGGATCATGTGACACACAACAGGGGTAATTATGACTGCAATGGATCATGTGACACACAACAGGGGTAATTAGGACTGCAATGGATCATGTGACACACAACAGGGGTAATTAGGACTGCAATGGATCATGTGACACACAACAGGGGTAATTAGGACTGCAATGCTCCTGAAGTGATTCACTGTTTACACTTAATAATAACACGCTCAATATGTATTCAAATAATGTCGGACATTGGTAAGAAGTCTGCACTCTAAAAACTGTAACCTCTGAGTCTATCTGCCCACCAATATTTTATTTTCTGGTACGATCTAGTCCGTGCCAGGCTGTTAGACCACGTAAAATGTATAGACTTACTGTTGACATTAACACTATCATCATACATTAACACTATCATCATACATTAACACTATCATCATACATTAACACTATCATCATATATTAACACTATCATCAGATATTAACACTATCATCATACATTAACACTATCATCAGACATTAACACTATCATCAGACATTAACACTATCATCAGACATTAACACTATCATCAGACATTAACACTATCATCAGACATTAACACTATCATCAGACATTAACACTATCATCAGACATTAACACTATCATCAGACATTAACACTATCGTCAGATATTAACACTATCATCAGATATTAACACTATCGTCAGATATTAACACTATCGTCAGACATTAACACTATAGTCAGATATTAGCACTATCATCAGATATTAACACTATCGTCAGATATTAACACTATCATCATATATTAACACTATCGTCAGATATTAAGACTATCGTCAGATATTAACACTATCTTCAGACATTAACACTATCGTCAGATATTAACACTATCATCAGATATTAACACTATCGTCAGATATTAACACTATCATCATATATTAACACTATCGTCAGATATTAACACTATCGTCAGATATTAACACTATCATCAGACATTAACACTATCATCAGACATTAACACTATCATCAGACATTAACACTATCATCAGACATTAACACTATCATCATATATTAACACTATCATCAGATATTAACACTATCGTCAGATATTAACACTATCGTCAGATACACGTCGTCTGCATATAAAAGTATGACTCATGATTTATGAACTTTACCAGAGTATGCAAGTATTTGTCAAACCCAGCTGTCCCGTTTACATTTTAAACAACAATTTCGCAGAAAAATGTGTATTACTATGATAGCGAGCACACAGCAAGAAACCATTATGTATTATCATGATAGCAACAACACACCAAGCAAGAAATCATTATGTATTATTATGATAGCAACCACACAGCAAGAAATCATTATGTATTATCATGATAGCAACAACACACCAAGCAATAAACGAACAAAAAAAAATCATGCAAATTGAAAACTATAAATTATTGTCCTCGGCCTCAGTATTGATCGGAAATCGGATTATGTGAATATGTTTAACTTTCTTCATATTACTAGTGAGTTTCTTGATATTACTAGTAAGTTTCTTGATATTACTAGTGACTTTCTTGATATTACTAGTGGCTTTCTTGATATTACTAGCGAGGAGAAAATGAAATGAAGTCTGACAAACATTGATAGATTCGTGACTTTGGCCATGACACAAACATTGATAGATTCGTGACTTTGGCCATGACACAAACATTGATAGATTCGTGACTTTGGCCTTGACACAAACCTTGACGGATTCGAGACTTTGGCCTTGACACAAACCTTGACGGATTCGAGACTTTGGCCTTGACACAAACCTTGATATATTCGATACTTTGCCCTTGACACAAACATTCATAGATTCGAGACTTTGGCCATGACACAAACATTGATAGATTCGAGACTTTAGCCTTGACACAAACATTGATAGATTCGAGACTTTGGCCTTGACACAAACATTGATAAATTCGAGACTTTGGCCTTGACACAAACATCGATAGATTCCAGACTTTGGCCTTGACACAAACATCGATAGATTCCAGACTTTAGCCTTGACAGAAGTGTGCGTTCACCTCGCCCCCAGTAAGATTTCATTCATGGAAATGTCGGTCGCAGATGTTAGTTGTGTGAACTGCAATTGATTGACTTATTCTTTGATTAGCCGACAGATCAAAGTGACCTTGACATTTTATTCCAGGTGCACATTAAAAATTATTATCTTATATTTATAATAGGGCATAACCGGAAAGTGCCTCGGACATTCGCCTCGGCCGAATATTACGATTTTCGGTAATATCTGGAAGTATTCGCCTCGGCAAATATTACACACGCAAATAGCTAAAAAAAAATAATAATTAAAAATAAAAAAAATTAAGAAAATGGAATTCAATAAATACTGAACAGCTGGCAAAGAAGACACGATAATTTCAGTAGCATTCCGCAGGTGGCGTAACCAGTTGTTACTGGGTCACGCATAGTCTAACTTTCTTTCAAAAGATGGCCATTATACTAATATACTTCCGTCCGACTGCAGACGTCGCTCACGTACTAAACAATTTTGTTTTGCACATCCGAGATTTGAATATAATAACGTAGCCATATTGATCTAGTTTCAATAAAGCTTAAAGTCCAATTGAGTTCTCGCAGCACCGTCCAGTTGTTAAGCTTAGAGACTTAGATATGACATCAAAGGTCTAGGGTATATAATGTCTTTGATTAACTCCATGCGGAAGTCCAAAACGGAAGTCGGCCATTTTGACTGTTTGTGTAAAGTTGTCAAATTTCCTCATACAAATTAAAAATATGAATTAATTATTAAGTTATAACAGGTAAAACATTATTTAGCTATTTTAGAATTTAGATTATATGAAAACATCGAAAGTTTTGGCTTTGCACTTATGATGATGAAAGAAAAAAGAAATGGTACTCTCCTAAGTCGCAGCTACTACTCGGTTCGTATCCGGATCCGGCAAATAGTACATCCAAATACTCGGACTCGGTACTCGGTGGAAATTGTCTACTCGGTTTTGCCCTAATTTATAATAATAATAATAAGTTGGTAATTTTTATAGCGCTGTTTCCTAGCAAGGAGCCGGGCTCACGGTGCTTTACATGGAGATAATAACATACATATTATAATTTAAATATACATTCTCTTCATAATAACCACATGATGGTATATTTATATTGTCCTGATTGTATATTTATATGGTCCTGATCGTATATTTATATGGCCCTGATTGTATATATATATATATATGGTCATGATTGTATATTTATATGGTCCTGATTGTATATTTATATGGTCCTGATTATATTTATATGGTCCTGATTGTATATTTATATGGTCCTGATTGTATATTTATATGGTCCTGATTGTATATTTATATGGTCCTGATTGTATATTTATATGGTCATGATCGTATATTTATATGGTCATGATCGTATATTTATATGATCCTGATTGTATATTTATATGGTCCTGATCGTATATTTATATGGTCCTGATTGTATATTTATATTGTCCTGATTGTATATTTATATGGTCATGATCGTATATTAATATGGTCCTGATTGTATATTTATATGGTCCTGATTGTATATTTATATGGTCCTGATTGTATATTTATATGGTCCTGATTGTAAATTTATATGGTCATGATTGTATATTTATATGGTCCTGATTGTATATTTATATGGTCCTGATTGTATATTTATATGGTCCTGATTGTATATTTATATGGTCCTGATTGTATATTTATATGGTCCTGATTGTATATTTATATGGTCCTGATTGTATATGTATATGGTCCTGATCGTCTCTGAAATAAAGCATTGCTATTACCCCCCCCCCTTTTTTTTCCCTTCCTACATATTTCCTCTCTTTATTGATAATCCCAGCCCCTATATCACTTCACTGAGTGGGTTAAAGGGAATCCGTATATTTGATTTGTAGACCTCACCCATTCAAAGGTTACCTAAGTTGCTATTGTTACGATGACTCCGATCATCAGTTTTGTTGAGGTGGGGGGGGGTGTGGCACCTCTAAGCACAGCTCACCACGGCTGCGAATAGATGGGGGATAGAGATGAAATAGGCTGGGACTGATCTGATTATAAACACAAGAAAATTGCTGTAAATATACCAGTTTTCGCAAACTTTTCGGATTTTCTTTTCGCGATAGTCTACGGGCTAACTCTAAGTTTATGAAACAAAAGAATTATCTAGACCAGTATTTAAATTCAATTGTGTATTTATTCTTTAAAGGAATGGGTCGGGCAACTTTTTGTCTGAGAGAGCCATAAAAACCACATATTTTATCTGAGAGAGCCATAAACACCACATATTTTGTCTGAGAGAGCCATAAACACCACACATTTTGTCTGAGAGCCAGATGCAGTCATCAATAGAGCCACATCTGGCTCGCCAGCCATGGTTTCCTGACCCCTGTTTTAAGGTCTTGTGCGGGATTTTATTTTTAAATCTAATGAGTAATATTATAACACATCGACGATTCTTGCTGTCATTGTAGACGAATAAAAATGATGAGTGTAGTTCAGCTTTTAGACTTTTTTAGAGAATAACATGCTAGCCTTTAGACCAGTAGAACATTTATACCAGTAGAACACTTATACCTGTGGAACACTTATACCAGTAGAACACTTATACCAGTAGAACACGTATACCAGTGGAACACTTAGACCAGTAGAACACTTATACCAGTAGAACACGTATACCAGTGGAACACTTATACCAGTGGAACACTTAGACCAGTAGAACACTTATACCAGTAGAACACTTATACCAGTAGAACACGTATACCAGTGGAACACTTAGACCAGTAGAACACTTATACCAGTAGAACACTTATACCAGTAGAACACTTATACCAGTAGAACACGTATACCAGTGGAACACTTAGACCAGTAGAACACTTATACCAGTGGAACACTTATACCAGTAGAACACTTATACCAGTGGAACACTTAGACCAGTAGAACACTTATACCAGTAGAACACTTATACCAGTAGAACACTTATACCAGTAGAACACGTATACCAGTGGAACACTTAGACCAGTAGAACACTTATACCAGTGGAACACTTATACCAGTAGAACACTTATACCAGTGGAACACTTAGACCAGTAGAACACTTATACCAGTAGAACACTTATACCAGTAGAACACTTATACCAGTAGAACACGTATACCAGTGGAACACTTAGACCAGTAGAACACTTATACCAGTGGAACACTTATACCAGTAGAACACTTATACCAGTGGAACACTTAGACCAGTAGAACACTTATACCAGTAGAACACTTATACCAGTAGAACACTTATACCAGTAGAACACGTATACCAGTGGAACACTTAGACCAGTAGAACACTTATACCAGTGGAACACTTATACCAGTAGAACACTTATACCAGTGGAACACTTATACCAGTGGAACACTTATACCAGTAGAACACTTATACCAGTGGAACACTTATACCAGTAGAACACTTATACCAGTGGAACACTTATACCAGTGGAACACTTATACCAGTAGAACACTTATACCAGTAGAACACTTATACCAGTAGAACACGTATACCAGTGGAACACTTATACCAGTAGAACACTTATACCAGTAGAACACGTATACCAGTGGAACACTTATACCAGTAGAACACTTATACCAGTGGAACACTTATACCAGTGGAACACGTATACCAGTAGAACACGTATACCAGTGGAACACTTATACCAGTGGAACACTTATACCAGTAGAACACGTATACCAGTAGAACACTTATACCAGTGGAACACGTATACCAGTGGAACACTTAGACCAGTGGAACACTTATACCAGTGGAACACGTATACCAGTAGAACACGTATACCAGTGGAACACTTATACCAGTAGAACACTTATACCAGTAGAACACGTATACCAGTGGAACACTTATACCAGTAGAACACTTATACCAGTAGAACACGTATACCAGTGGAACACTTATACCAGTAGAACACTTATACCAGTGGAACACTTATACCAGTAGAACACGTATACCAGTAGAACACGTATACCAGTGGAACACTTATACCAGTAGAACACGTATACCAGTGGAACACTTATACCAGTGGAACACTTATACCAGTGGAACACGTATACCAGTAGAACACGTATACCAGTGGAACACTTATACCAGTAGAACACTTATACCAGTAGAACACTTATACCAGTATAACACTTATACCAGTAGAACACGTATACCAGTAGAACACTTATACCAGTAGAACACTTATACCAGTAGAACACTTATACCAGTAGAACACTTATACCAGTAGAACACTTATACCAGTAGAACACGTATACCAGTGGAACACTTATACCAGTGGAACACTTATACCAGTGGAACACTTATACCAGTAGAACACTTATACCAGTAGAACACTTAGACCAGTGGAACACTTATACCAGTAGAACACTTATACCAGTAGAACACTTATACCAGTAGAACACGTATACCAGTAGAACACGTATACCAGTGGAACACTTATACCAGTAGAACACTTATACCAGTGGAACACTTATACCAGTGGAACACTTATACCAGTGGAACACTTATACCAGTAGAACACTTATACCAGTAGAACACTTATACCAGTGGAACACTTAGACCAGTGGAACACTTATACCAGTGGAACACTTAGACCAGTGGAACAATTAGACCAGTGGAACACTTAGACCAGTGGAACACTTAGACCAGTAGAACACTTATACCAGTGGAGTATTAAGACCTATGGATCAGCTAAACATGTATGAAAGAGCCCTTAGCATCCTACACCCACCAAAAATGCTCAGCTTGAACGTCCATTGAAGCCGTTGAACGTCCATTGAAGCCGTTGAACGTCCATTGAAGCCGTTGAACGTTCATTGAAGCCGTTGAATGTCCATTGAATCCGTTGAATGTCCATTGAAGCCGTTGAATGTCCATTGAAGTCGTTTTAAAATCTAATCGATTGTTAAATTTAACCTCCAAGAAAAGGTTTTTAAAACACGGGTAGTAAACATATTTGAAATAAAAAGGATTAGTGCTTGCAGCGAGACTTTCCATTTTTTCTTATATTTTCTTAAATCATGTATTAACAACCAATAAAACAAATAAGGAAAAACACAACTAACCAAAATCTCATGTTGTCATATTAAATATTCAAAGGTTTTTATTTTTTTGGTTTTATTTTGTTTATTGCTGGCCTGGCCAGAATCGTGTTGTTGGCGCTGGTCGTGTGCTGAGTCCTATCCACTTCATACGGGATCTAATGTAAGATATCAAATATCTGCTAATTGCAATATTTCGTGATGTCCGTTTTATGACAACGACGAAAAAAGAAATAACTCTGCATTGAATGCGTCACGTAACACAGGAACTAATAAGGCGGCGTGGCCGGTCTAGGCAGCAAGGGACTTGAGTATTTCCACAACTTACCGTATTTATCAACATTTTCCTACATTTTTATGGTGATTTAATAAAACATGTCTCAAGCATGCCTGTCTTAGTGCTCATAAATATATATATATATATATATATATATATATATATATATATATATATATATATATATATATATAGAAAGGATTAAATTGATGCATGATTTTTAATTTTGTCCGACTATTAATTGTTTAGAACATATTAATCCAGAATATAAATGAATGACATATTTGTGTAACGACTGTTATTAAAAGAATTCTTCGTGTGTTATATCTAATTTGGAAGAGACCCCCACCCCCGCCCCCTTCTCCCCAAAACAGTTTAAGAAACTCTACTATTCGTGCACATAGCCGAATGATAATTAACGACACACGTGGTGGTGGGGGAGACAATTAACGACACACGTGGTGGTGGGGGAGACAATTAACGACACACGTGGTGGTGGGGGAGACAATTAACGACACGTGGTGGTGGGGGAGACAATTAACGACACACGTGGTGGTGGGGGAGACAATTAACGACACGTGGTGGTGGGGGAGACAATTAACGACACACGTGGTGGTGGGGGAGACGGATAAGACAAGTTTGACGAGTGAGGCTCGCGGCAGAATCACGTAATACAAGCAATGACGTCATGAACTCCAAATACTCAATTAATGAGCGGCCTTGTATATTAATTGGTATGTAACTGTGAGAGCATTTCATGATACGGGCAGATACGAGGGCTAAATGGTTCTATTGATGTGACGGGCAGATACGAGGGCTAAATGGTTCTATTGATGCGACGGGCAGATACGAGGGCTAAATGGTTCTATTGATGCGACGGGCAGATACGAGGGCTAAATGGTTCTATTGATGCGACGGGCAGATACGAGGGCTAAATGGTTCTATTGATGCGACGGGCAGATACGAGGGCTAAATGGTTCTATTGATGTGACGGGCAGATACGAGGGCTAAATGGTTCTATTGATGTGACGGGCAGAAACGAGGGCTAAATGGTTCTATTGATGCGACGGGCAGATACGAGGGCTAAAACTAAACTAAACACATATTCTGTAGGCCTGAGACTAATCTCTTAAGGCCTTGGCTAGAACCTGGGCAATCTGCTCCATCTGCTGAGCATTGCCATACAACATTGTCTTTACATGGGACTCGCCCGCCTCCCTCACCCCCCCGGCTATATCGAGCGCCGGGCAAGACGTCACCAGGTGTTCGACTGTCTCAGGGGCTTGGCTGCAATGACGGCAGTTCGAGTCCCTGTTGTGGTCTAGCCTGTGAAAGTAAGAGTTGGTTGGGCAATGTTCGGTCCTCATCTGAGTCACCAAACCCTGGTGTTTGCGACTCAGGTTCCACCACTGGTCTGAACGGCTTGGCCTGGGCATGTTAGCGAATACCCCTCTGGCTGTTGTGTTGTCAGCCCACTCCTGGTACCACTTATTCCGAAAGTGGTCCTTTAGCCAGTTTTTTGCCCCGAGATAGGTGACTGGGGTCTCTGGTTGGGGCAGTGCTGCGCCTGCTTTGGCCAGGGAGTCTGCTTTTTCGTTGCCATTAACATTCACGTGGCTCGGGATCCACTGCACTGTTACCTTACCTCCAAGTCTTTCGAGTCTACCCACGTCTTCCAAGATGACGTCAACCAAGTGGGTACTACGATTCTCACTAGCCAGGACTTCGAGGGCTGATCTCGAGTCACAAAACAGTACCGTGTCGAAACCAAATATTTCCGACCCCTGCAGTGTCTGGTGCACACTTTCCAGGGCCCTGTGTATAGCCTCGAGCTCCGCATCGTAGTTCGATGCCATAGTCCCACAGGGACCTAGAAGTTCTTCTCTTGGTGGCCCTCCTATTGGGTATAAGATGAGCGCACCGTATCCTGCAATTCCTTCACTCGAACTGGCAGACCCATCCGTGAACACTTTCACTTGGGTTCCCGCGAACCCTTCTATCGTCTCAAGGGCAGCCGCTTTCTGTACATGTTCAGGGCTGCGTTTCGTCACCGCTGTGTCAGTCAGAGACAAACGTATTTCGGGACGTGAGCATTCCGCATAGGGCGGTTTGAGTGGGACACTTATAATTTGTCTTCTATTTTGTGGGGGTTTGACGTTCCTATCAAGTTCCGTTACTTGATGCATAAATGAGGAACGTTTCAAACACCCACGTCCGCCCCAGTTGTGCTGCATCTGGTAGCAGGGCTCCCTATAGTCTAACCTGCGATACCTCTCTGCAGTCGTTATGATTGCCTTGTCCCTACGAATATCGAGCGGTTCTACGTTTGCAATGACTTCCACAGCAGCTGTGGGTGTCGTTCTATATGCGCCACAGATAAATCTTAAGGCCTGGTTCTGGATTCGACCCAGTTTTTCCAATGCCGTTTTGCTGGCAAAGGCTTGGACGGGCATGCTGTAATCCATAATCGACCTCACACTACCCAGAAAGAGAGCTCTGAGTGTACTTGCTCCAGCGCCCCAGTTCGTGCATGCAAGCTTTTTCACCAGGTTGAGCTTGGCGGTAGCCTGGGAGCACAGGTCTTGTACAAAGTTATGCATTTGCACCTTTTGATCCAGTTTGACTCCCAGATATACCGGTTGTTTGTCCCATTTGAGCGCCACATCGTTTATTTTGAGCACTATCTCCTCTTTGAGAATGGTTCTGCCGTTAGTGAAAAGGGAATAGACCGTCTTCTCGGTATTGATTTCCATCTGCCACCTCTGCATGTACCTACTGATATACGAAAGGTCTCGCTGTAGTAGCTGTTGCAGTCGGTTGGCATCTTTACCGGTGCTCCAGATGACCAAGTCATCTGCATACATAGCCGCGCTGGATTGCAACATTCCAGGGAGGTCGTTGATGAAAGCCAAGAACAGTGTGCAACTGAGTGCTGACCCTTGGGGCAGCCCCTGTTGCAGCGTTCTCTTACTGGAGGTTTCACTGCCATAAATTGTTTGGATCGTCCGGTTTGTAAGGAAACCTTGGATCCACCTGTACATGTTGGCAGTTACACCTAGGGCTTGTAATTTCAACAACAGACCGGACCTCCAGACCCTATCGTAAGCCTGTCGGAGGTCGAAGAAAATTGCCACAGTATGCAGTTTTTTCTGGAGCCCGTCGGTTATGGACTGTAGAAGACGGAGCACTTGATCAATCGGCTGTTTTCCTTTACGGAAACCAGCCTGACTGATATTCAGACTATTCGTACTTTCCAAGTACCAATAGAGCCGGGCATTCACCATTCTCTCAGCTACCTTCCCCAAACACGATGTTAGGGAGATCGGACGGTAGCTGTTTAGGAGTCCCTGACGTTTACCTTCTTTAGGGATTGGGACGATGTTAGCGCTCAACCAAGCTCCAGGCAGGGCACCCGTGGCCCACGTCCTGTTTATGATATTCAATAGCGAGGACATTGCTATCGGGCCAAGGTTTTTAATCATCTCGTTATTGACTTTGTCCTGTCCTGGTGCCTTGGCGGCTTTGCACTTACTGATCGCTGTTTGCAATTCGGTCATAGTGAAAGGAGCGGTAAAGACCTCAGCATGCGGTCCCCACTTCTGGGTCTTTTCTCCATGTTTCCTGAGACGGTTCAGGTTACGGCTCTGACTGGTTTCTTTCTGTTTTAGGCTCACGCTTGCAAAATGCTTATTCAAAGCATCGGCACATTTTGTATCTGTGGTTACAGTGCCTGTGGTCGTTTGCAAGGGGCTCGGATTTTTCGTTTTCCCCATACCAGAAAGAGAATCAATCAATTGCCACACCTTTCTTCCGTCTGCCAGGTTAAGTTTACCACACGAACTAACCCATTCTTCCTTCTTCGCCTTGAGCGTTTCCTGTCGGACTTCAGCAGTTAGCTTATTATAGGCAGCACGAGCAGCCGCCGTTTTAAGTTTCCCTGCTTTTTTCCTTGCCTTCTTACGTTCACGAACGAGACCCGCCAGCTTTTTGTTCCAGAATGGTCGGAACTTTCGGTGTCTACACGTTCTTGGAATGGATTTCCTGGCCATTGACAATATAACTCCCACGAGGGCGTTATAGGCATTCTCGATTGAATTGGGGTTCTCTGGGTCTTCAGTTGAACCCGCGAGCGTGCTTTCAATCCCGCCACGGAATTTTTTCCAGTCGGCTTTGCCGAACAGCCAGTGTCTTCTGGCAAAACGTGCCTTCACCAACTCTATGTCTATTTCTATACGAGGGCTAAATGGTTCTATTGATGTGACGGGCAGATACGAGGGCTAAATGGTTCTATTGATGTGACGGGCAGATACGAGGGCTAAATGGTTCTATTGATGTGACGGGCAGATACGAGGACTAAATGGTTCTATTGATGTGACGGGCAGATACGAGGGCTAAATGGTTCTATTGATGCGACGGGCAGATACGAGGGCTAAATGGTTCTGTTGATGTGACGGGCAGACACGAGGGCTAAATGGTTCTATTGATGCGACGGGCAGATACGAGGGCTAAATGGTTCTGTTGATGTGACGGGCAGACACGAGTGATAAATGATTATGTTGTGAGAAACGAATCACTCTTAACAAAAGTGATGACACAACTTGTGATGTGGAGGACATTTCACAATATAGATTACTTTTTAATTTTAAGGATGGCAGCTAAATATTATTGAAGGAATTCAGTGCAAAGTACAAAATAATTTCTTTATCCGAATTTTATCTGATGACCAGGAATAGGGTCACGTGACACATCTGTCACGAGGAATATGGTCACGTGACACATCTGTCACAAGTAATACGGTCACGTGACACATCTGTCATGAGGAATATGGTCACGTGACACATCTGTCACGAGGAATATGGTCACGTGACACATATGTCACGAGGAATACGGTCTCGTGACACATATGTCATGAGGAATACGGTCATGTACATCGACAACTATCTTACGGCATTTATAGTGCTTCCTAGGCTAAATTAACCCGGCGGATTGTTTTGGTTCTCTGACTTTGTTTTAATGAACATATTGACAAGTTGATGGTAAAAGTTGTATGAAATAGTTTGATCAGCTGTCACCATTGAAAGGTGTATGAAATAGTATAATCAGCTGTCACCATTGAATATTAGTTTTTGTCTCCGTAAATTTAAAATCATCACAACGTTGTTCATCCTCAAGTTTTTTAAAAAAAATAATAATCTATACTAATAAAAGGGAAAGCCCTCACTCACTGACTCACTCACTGACTGATTCATCACTAATTCTCCAACTTCCCGTGTAGGTAGAAGCATGAAACTTTGGGAAGTTGTCGAGTAGCCTCTCGCGACAAAAATTGGAGTAAAAGAATTTTAAAAATAACACTCATGGGGGCCGGGGGCCCAAAAACGTTTTTTTTTCTTATATGGCCTATATAAAATTTGAAAATCACCAATTCTCCCATTTCCCGAGTAGGCAGAAGCATGAAACTTTGGGAAATTGTTGAGTACAACCCCGCGATGGTAATAGGAGAAAAAATATTTAAATTATCACTTCCTGGGGGCCGGGGGGCCAAAATGAAGTTTTTTCCTTCTATGAGCTATATAAAAACTAAAAATCACTAATTCTCCTATTTCCCGTGTAGGTAGAAGCATGAAACACTGGGTAGTTGATAAGCACACTTCCGCGATGGTAACAAGCGAAAAAAATATTTAAAATAACACTTAATGGGGTCCGGGGGCCCAAATGTAGTTTTTTTCTAATATAAAAAAAACTGACTTATCACTAATTCTCCAACTTCCCGTGTAGGTATTAGCATGAAACTTTGGGAACTTGCTGAGTACACTCTCTCAACGATAATTGGCTAATAAGAATTTTAAAATTCACACTGTTGGGGGCCCGGGGCCCAAAAATGCTTTTTTTTCTTTTATGGACTATATAGAATATGAAATCACTAATTTTCTCATTTCTCGAGTAGGCAAAAGCATGAAACTTTGGGAAGTTGTTGAGTAAAAACCAGCGATAGCGACGGGAGGAAAAAAAATTAAATTATCACTTCCTGGGGGCCCGGGGCCGAAATGAAGTTTTTTCCTTGTATGAGCTTTATAAAAACTAAAAATCACTAATTCTCCTATTTCCCGTGTAGGTAGAAGCATGAAACTTGGGGTAGTTGTTAAGTACACTTCCACGATGGTAACAGGTAAAAACAATATTTAAATTATCACTTAATGGGGGCCGGGGCCCAAATGTAGTTTCTTCTTATATTAAAACAGACTCATCACTAATCTCGGATTTACCGCGTAGGTAGAAGCATGACACTTTGGGAAGAGTAGTTTTAAGTACACTTTCACGATGGTAACAGGTAAAAACAATATTTAAATTATCACTTACTGGGGGCCGGGGGCCAAAATGTAGTTTTTTCTTATATTAAAACTGACTCATCACTAATTCTCGGATTTCCCGTGTATGTAGAAGCATGAAATCTTGGGAAGTTGTCAAGTAGCGTCTCTCGACGACAAATGGCGAAAAAGAATGTATAAATTCAGCTTCATGGGGGCGGGGGGCCCAACAATCTTTTTTTCCCCTTCCATTGGCTATATAAAAATTTGAAAATCACTAATCCTCCTATTTCCCGAGTAGGTAGAAGCATGAAACTTTGGGAAGTTGTTGAGTACACTTCCGCGATGGTAACAGGCGAAAAAATATTCAAAATTTCACTTACTGGGGCCCAGGGGCCAAAATGTAGTTTTTTCCTTATATGAGTTATATAAAAATTGAAAATTACCAATTCTCCTAATTCCTGTGTAGGAAGTAGCATGAAACTTTAAATAGTTGTTAAGTAGCATTCTGCGATGGTAACAGGTTAAAAAACTATCTAAATTTTCACTTACTGGGGGCCGGGGGCCAAAATGTAGTTTTCTTCTTATATAAAAAAAACTGACTCATCACTAATTCTCCAATTTCTCGTGTTGTTAGCAGCATGAAACTTTGGAGAGTTGTTAAGTACACTTCCGCAATGGTAACAGGTGAAAAAGAATTTTGAAATTCACACTCATGGGGGCCGGGGGCCCAAAATCGTTTTTTTTCCTTTTTCTGGCTTTATAAAAATTAAAAATCCCTTATTCTCCTATTTCCCGAGAAGGTAGAAGCATGAAACTTTGGGTAGTTGTTGGATAACATTCCGCGATGGTAACAGGTGGAACAATTATATAAATTATCACATAAAGGGGGCCGGGGGCCGAAATGTAATTTTTTTCTTATATGTGCTATATAAAAACTGAAAATCACCAATTCTCCTATTTCCCGTGTAGGTGGAAGCATGAAACTTTGGGCGGTTGTTGAGTACCCTCCCGCAATGGTAGCAGACGGAAAAAAATTAAATTATCAGCTCGATAGGATCACGGGAAGTCTGTCATTTTTTTACTTTTCGTTTTTGTTTTTCTGCGTCACTACAACAGACAGACAGACAAGACGGTGAAGTTAATATATGTATTATATCCATCATGATACATTTTGAAATCAATTTGTGTTTTGAATTTGTTTTACGCGGGTTCTCAAGGCTTACTGAAATCCTAATTTGCCGCAGCAAAGCGCGGGTATTTTGCTAGTATGTTAATAAAGCTGATGTTAATAGAGCTGATGTTAATAAAGCTGATGTTAATAAAGCTGATGTTAATAAAGCTGATGTTAATGAAGCTGATGTTAATGAAGCTGATGTTAATGAAGCTGATGTTAATGAAGCTATGTTAATGAAGATGATGTTAATGAAGCTGATATTAATGAAGGTATGTTAATGAAGCTGATGTTAATGAAGCTGATGTTAATGAAGATGATGTTAATGAAGTTGATGTTAATAAAGCTGATGTTAATAAAGCTGATATTAATGAAGATGATGTTAATGAAGTTGATGTTAATAAAGCTGATGTTAATAAAGCTGATATTAATGAAGCTGATGTTAATAAAGCTGATGTTAATGAAGCTGATGTTAATGAAGCTGATGTTAATGAAGCTGATGTTAATGAAGATGATGTTAATAAAGCTGATGTTAATGAAACTGATGTTAATAAAGCTGATGTTAATGAAGCTGATATTAATGAAGCTGATGTTAATAAAGCTGATGTTAATGAAGCTGATGTTAATAAAGCTGATGTTAATGAAGCTGATGTTAATGAAGCTGATGTTAATGAAGCTGATGTTAATGAAGCTGATGTTAATGAAGATGATGTTAATGAAGATGGTGTTAATAAAGCTGATGTTAATAAAGCTGATTTTAATAAAGCTGATGTTAATAAAGCTCTGAAAACCTCAATACAATCGTGTTGATGTCATTCTAGAGAGTAAAATAGTTCATTAAACATCCATAATGATCAGATCATTTCTATTGCATTTATTATGTGCTTTCTTGATCTATAACAAAACATTTTAAGATGGTGTCCATACCCTTCCTATCTCGATGGTAAGAGAACTTAAAGAAACCCTAAACACACTATTAATTGTCAATGCCCTTCCTATCTCGATGGTTAGAGAACTTAAAGAAACCCTAAACACACTATTAATTGTCAATGCCCTTCCTATCTCGATGGTAAGAGAACTTAAAGAAACCCTAAACACACTATTAATTGTCAATGCCCTTCCTATCTCGATGGTAAGAGAACTTAAAGAAACCCTAAACACGCTATTAATTGTCAATGCCCTTCCTATCTCGATGGTAAGAGAACTTAAAGAAACCCTAAACACACTATTAATTGTCAATGCCCTTCCTATCTCGATGGTTAGAGAACTTAAAGAAACCCTAAACACGCTATTAATTGTCAATGCCCTTCCTATCTCGATGATAAGAGAACTTAAAGAAACCCTAAACACGCTATTAATTGTCAATGCCCTTCCTATCTCGATGATAAGAGAACTTAAAGAAACCCTAAACACGCTATTGATTGTCCATGCCCCTCTTATCCCATCTCATTTTCTTTTATGTTGATGCTTTTCTACAGGCCGCAGACTCCTGAGACTTGATCATTTCCAAGACCGGAAAACGTCATAAACCATTCGGTCATTGGGCTATTTTTAGATTCAGGTCAAACATTTCTGAAACGTCCATTACAACAGTGTATTTTGATACATTGATCTCACTAAAAACAATCTTCTAGGTGCAATTTTTGGTGCAAAAAATATTTCTTTACACTTATTTTTGCAGCCGAAAAAATTATTAAAATGTCGAAGACTTAAAACTTTAATAAATAAGCCTTAACATATTTTAAATTATTTAAAGATGAGTGTAAGCGTTCGTTCGATAGTCGTAACTACGGTGAACTCCAGTCCTAGCGTAGTCAATTATTAACATATATGTATTTTAATAGTGTTTTCCTTGGTCCTTGCCTTATAAAAATATATGCCTTGGTATTTATTAGTAATAAACTTACACTAAGATTATGACTTAAATTATAATTACATCATAGTATAACAGAATAAACTTCATGGACGAATGAGCAACTAGAACTAGTTACTACTAACTTATTACTAGAGCCTCAGTCAGATCAGATACATAGTCACTAATTCATTTACATAATTCATGCTCGCAAGGACGTTCCATTTCGCATAATATAATATTACATAATATAACCATCTATTGATATTTTAATTTAAATAAATAAGCCTAAGCATTTATTTAAGATGAGTGAAAGTGTACGCGGTCGTTCAATAGTCGGAGCCGGCCGTCGCCACTAGTACTAGTCACTAGTGCTAACAAACTTATATTTAATATAAATTGTTTTCGTTGGTTCATATAAATTATATATGCCTTAGTATTTATTAGTAATAAACTTACACTAAGATTATGATTTTAATTATGATTACATCATACGTTTTAGAAGTAAATAGTATGAATGAATAAAATTCTCGGACGAATGAGCGAATGAACTAAAAATAAAAAAGTATAGTCTGTATATTTACATATTAATATTAAATTCACTCTCGCAAGGAAGCTCTATTTCGCATTATTATAATATATCAAATAATATGACCTTATATTTTTCTTTAAAATTCTATAAAATCAAGGTTTTGAACAAGTTTTAGATAATTTCAATGAGCGCATTCCCTCTAATAGTTATGAATAAATATTCACCACTTGACCTTACGGCACCTCAGGCGGTGACCTAGTTATAGATCGAGTCTATTATTAGACTTCCGGTAAATAATGACCAACCCTATTTGTTTCCAATACTTTAGACAAATATTATTTCAAATATTATTTCAAATATTATTTCAAATATTATTTCAAATATTATTTCAAATATTATTTCAAATATTATTTTTGCCTTTCACATTAATCCCCATCCATTAGTAGCCATCCCCCCCCTCCCCGCAAACTTTCTTCACTGTCTTTCTTTTCCTTTTTTTTATTTTTTATTTTAAAAAAAATATCTTTTCTCTTCATAATGCATCTAGAAAACTGTTTTTGTAAAGTAAACGGTAGGTCCATGTCTTAAATGTCAATATTTGTTTCTGACTGCTGCTGGACTGTGGGATTTAATTTGCCTTAAAATAGTTTGAATGTTTAGACCTCATTTATTGATGTTTTTACAGAATCTCATCAACGGTTTTATAATTGGAATTTTGTTTTCTTACTGTATGGAATACTTTGATCTATGGCGATGGTTGGTGTTTATGTATCAACACTAGAGTTGTGTTATATTTATGTATCAACACTAGAGTTCTGTTATAATTAGTGTTTTATCTATGAACACTAGAGTTCTGTTATAATTAATGTTTTGTCTGTTTTGTTTTATATTTATACAAACTGTGGAATGGGTTGAGCTTTATATCTTAAATGAGTCGATTTGTGTTACATGCCAGTTAATATTGTGTGTTTGGAGTATACAAAATAACGCACGAGGTTATCTCTGTCATTATACTGTTACTATAACAGAAGGGCAGAGCTCTCAATGTTTAGACAGTATACAAAATAACGCACGAGGTTATCTCTGTCATTATACTGTTACTATAACAGAAGGGCAGAGCTCTCAATGTTTAGACAGTATACAAAATAACGCACGAGGTTATCTCTGTCATTATACTGTTACTATAACAGAAGGGCAGAGCTCTCAATGTTTAGACAGTATACAAAATAACGCACGAGGTTATCTCTGTCATTATACTGTTACTATAACAGAAGGGCAGAGCTCTCAATGTTTAGACAGTATTTCCAATGAATAGAACACTTAAATTAACAACCCACAATTGAACACCTGAGGCACACATTCCTTTCTCTCTAATGGCGACAATTGAAATCGATCGTGTTTCAAATATTTGATTTTTTCTACTTGTGTACAGATACAAGAATCATTATGAAACTGACCAATACTTTAACAAATAAACTCAGCGCTCTTTTATTTCCCTTAGACATAAAAATAACATTCGCAATGATCAGCATTTATTTAATTTTAACTTGGTAAGTAACCGTTAAAAATGATCCAGTGAAAAAATCGGTCCCTGACTTAGTGCTCGACACTTTGTAAGTCCGCCATTTCTCTGAAATAAACAGCAAGGAAGTGAGGATGCGTAACCTGTTAACGGGGACCAAGGCCCCGAAAGACCGCAGTTGAAGGAAATCAGGCATGTTTTGATTGATGCAGCCACTTACGACAGAATCGGGGTTTCCCTGTCAGCGTGCGCGTACACAGCCTCATAAGAAATTAGCTGTAATGGCTACAGCTTCGTCGTCTCTTGAACGTGTCAAAACAGTTCTCCCTTTTCCTAAGCACCCTTCTCTTAAAACTATAAGCATTTAAGTAACTAGTTTGCGATACTCTATTGCTAGATGCGTGAACAGTTTTAAATCTTGGCTCACGGAAATGGAAACATTATTGTCATTTCAGCATTTATTATTTATTTAGTGAAGGTCTACATTGTAATATTGTTGTAACCCGCGTTTTTTAAAATGCTTAACCGGCCTTCAGGAAACAAACTGTGTTAACATCCTTGGATTACATTTTATTTTAATACATACAAATTAAACATTGACTATTAATCATCACGGTTAACGTCTTTGCTTAGAAAAAAATTATTTAAAAATAATATTTTTAAAATGTATATTTTTAAAAATCCCTCAATTGACTGACGGCAGGGGTGGATTAAGACTGCACGGGGCCCCTGGCTGCAATTCAAACTGGGGCCCTATCCAGCCAGTGTACCTTTAGATAAAAATAAAATGATTGCTAGCAGCTAATTGACTGTAACTTGTAAATATTCATCCAAAATGATTATTCATGAAATAACCGAATTCGAAGAAATAACATTTTTGCCGATATTCTAAAATTGAGTGTAAAAGACAATTTATAAAATTAAAAAACCGCATGAAAAAAAAATTCACACCTCACCCGGGAATCGATCCCGCCACTGCTTGCACCACAACCCTTAGTACTTCTCATTCGGCTACGAGACCTCAACTATGGTTGTCAATTTAATATATCAGGTTTTTTGACTGCTAAGACTAAATAAGACTATCGTGTAGAAAGTGATCATTTTTAATGGATAAGATTTTATTAATTTATCATATTTTCAGCAATTCATGTATACATTTGTCCACATTTATTATAAAATATGCTAAGTTTGGGGGCCCTAAATCATCGGGGGACCCTGGCTTTAGCCCGTTCAGCCCCCCCCCTTAATCCGTCATAGACTGACGGGCATCCCGTAGGAAAGAGGTCGGCGAACAGGGGTAAATAACCTAATCTGGGGTCAAAAGGGAATTCTTGTTGGTAATGCAGACTCAATTGGGACATATAACATCCACTACAATCCACTAGATATATTACAATACGTCATGTGTACGTGAACGATTGGAACATATGCCCATTATTGAACCGGTTCTTTCCAGAAATTGCATTTTTTTTTAAATTGACAACTATGTAGATTTCTTACCTACGTACTATGCGAAGACACCTAAATCCACCCTTCTTCATTTATATTGACACGAGTGACAATATGCCTAATCTTAATCCACATGACTTGACTGTATGATGTATCCTTTCTGTGATATTTAAAATTAATGCCTTAAAAACTGAGCTAAGAAGAAAAGTTGTTTTGTGCTCCTCTCGAATTGCGATGTCAAGAATGTGATGCATTCAATAAAGTTAATGAATACTTGACTAATTTTAAATGGGCTCATTTATCATTATATCTAGAATGGCCAGGGGCGTTTGACCACAAACCAATCGAACAATTATATCAAACTTAAAACGTATAATTTCATCAAATAGATTACCTCCCCAACCCCCTTTAAATAAAAATGATATTCCGTGTCGTTTTGACTTAAAATATCTACACATAATCCTATTCAGATCATTTTTAGACACTTGTCATGCTTGTAAAACTCACCAGTAGCATTTTCGGGGGAGGGGGGGGGGCTAACGACGCTCCCCCAAATCCCCGAGTCATGTGAGCAGGACCTAGAGTCTGGGGGTTGGGAGGGGGGGCGTAACGCACACATAAACTTGTTTATTTTGGGGTAAGGGGCAAAAAAGTCGCCTGCCGTGAGAGAACCAAACGGAGCTGCGGTTACATGACAAATGCTTTGTTGTAAACATCAAACGAAGCAGGGTAACAATTTCATACATTATCTTGGGGATTCTCAAACTTAAGGATTATAATTAGATTTAATTTTCGTGTCTTGATAGCTTACGCCCATCAGCGTCTGATGGCTTACCGACCGGCACATTAAGAAGCACTGATTTTAAAAATAAAAAAATAAATAAAACAAATAGGTCATTAAATAAATTGTAAGGACCACATATTTCAGTGGAAGTTTTATTTAAAGTTACCCTTTTGATGTAAAGTCACATTTCTTCAACCCCCCTCCCTCCCCCTCGTTACGCATCGTCACAAAAGTGTGACCCCCTCCCCCCCCCAGGTGCGTGACGTCATTTATGGACGGCTCCTGTGTATATTAGATGTAGGTTATTTGCTATGTATATTAGATGTATTTTATTTGCTATGTATATTAGATGTAGGTTATTTGCTAATGTATATTAGATGTATGTTATTTGCTATGTATATTAGATGTATGTTATTTGCTATGTATATTAGATGTATATTATTTGCTATGTATATTAGATGTAGGTTATTTGCTATGTATATTAGATGTAGGTTATTTGCTATGTATATTAGATGACGCCATACCAGCTGAGGTCTACAAGGAGGGGGGAACAGCCCTGACTGAAAGGCTCCACCAGCTGTTTCTCTTAATATGGCAGCAAGAGACGATCCCGCAGGACTTCAAAGATGCCACCATCATATATCTATATAAGCGAAAAGGAAGTAGACATGCTTGTGACAACCACAGAGGCATATCCCTGCTTTCTATCGCAGGAAAGATCCTTGCCAGAATCCTCCTCAACCGCCTCACAGTCCACCTTGACCAAGGACTCCTGCCTGAAAGTCAGTGTGGATTTAGAAAAGAGCGAGGAACCATCGACATGGTGTTCGCTGCCAGGCAGCTGCAAAATAAATGTCAGGAGCAGAACTCCGACCTGTTCTCCACCTATGTCGACCTGACCAAGGCTTTTGACACTGTTGGCAGAGAGGGTCTGTGGAAGATCATGGCCAAGTACGGTTGCCCAAGGAAATTCATCGTCTTGGTGCAACAATTCCATGAGGGCATGCAGGCCAGAGTCCAGGACAGCAGGCAGTTTTCTGATCCTTTCCCAGTCACAAACGGGGTCAAGCAGAGCTGCGTTCTGGCACCAACACTGTTTAGCCTCATGTTTTCCGCCATGCTGACAGAGGCCTTCAGAGACGAGGATGTTGGTGTCAACCTGAAGTACCGCACAGATGGCAAGCTGTTCAACCTTCGGAGGCTCCAGGCAAAAACCAAGGTTATGACAGACATCATCAGAGACCTGCTGTTCGCTGATGACTGTGCCCTCAATGCTGTCTCAGAAGCCGACATGCAACGCAGTGTAAACCTGTTCTCCAGCGCCTGCACAAACTTTGGTCTAACAATCAACACTAAGAAGACTGAGGTCCTCCATCAGCCTGCGCCTGGAAGGCCCTACGTAGAGCCCAACATCACTGTCAACGGCCAGAGACTCAACACAGTGCACCGGTTCACATACCTAGGCAGCACACTGTCTCAAAATGTCACCATCGATGACGAAGTGAACGTCAGAATTGCTAGAGTGAGCTCCACGTTTCGGCAGGTTGCACCCTAATGTCTGGAACAGAAGAGACATTACCATCCAGACCAAGCTGAAAGTGTACAGGGCAGTGGTGCTCCCCACACTGCTATATGCTTGTGAAACTTGGACTGTTTATCAGCGCCATGCAAGAAAGCTTAACAACTTTCATATAACAAGCCTCAGGAAGATTCTCGGCATAAAGTGGCAGAACAAAATTCCAGACACAGTGGTACTGACCAGGGCAGGTCTCCCCAGCATCTTCACCCTCCTGATGCAGACCCAGCTTCGCTGGGCAGGGCACGTAGTCCGAATGCCAGACGAGAGACTGCCAAAGAGAATCTTCTATGGTGAGCTCCAGTATGGCCAGTGGTCCCACGGTGGGCAAAAGAAACGCTTCAAAGACACACTAAAAGCCTCAATGAAAGCGTTTGCCATCAATCCAGACACGTGGGAACGAGCTGCAATGGACCGATCCACCTGGCGCTCTTCCATCCACGAAGGTGCCGGGTCATGCGAGGCAAACTGGATCACCGCCGCAGAAAAGAAGAGGCAAGCCCGAAAGACCCATGCTGTCAACCCTCCAGGAGATGTCACACTCGTCCCTTTTCCCTTCTGTTCCCGAACCTTCCGTGCAAGGATCGGCCTAATCAGCCATCTGCGCACGCACAGACAAACCCTCGGATGACTAGAGTGGTCCTCGTCGTATCGACGGACGAACGAACATATTAGATGTAGGTTATGTACTATGCTCAAATGATTGTAAGGATCGTTTCCAGAGAAACAGGAACTAAAGTTACGACGAAGAAAAACTAGTAGATGCTTACATTCTAATTTATACCACTTTTTTAAAAGTTATAAGCAAAACTTTTTTTAGGGATGCGGAAATTAACGATTAATTTATCGATTAATCGTTAAAAAAATTTAACGATTAAATTATTTTTAACCATTGATCGACCCACCACTTACAAATTATTGGAAGTAAAAAAGTATACAAAAATTAATTAAAACATAGCGGCCGATAATTAATAAATTTCCTGACGATTACATGTACATTTTGGTTTTAAACTATTGAATGACGGGAATGTTCAAAATATTAATAAACTTTGCCTACCATGATTCTAACACTATGAAAGCATACATTTTAATGTTTGACTTTAATCGAAATTAACGATTAATTAATCGTTAATTTTTCAAAAGTTAACGATTAAAATTAAATTAATCGTTAACAGCCCTAGTTTTTTTTTATAAATATGTTATACCAAAGACCAGCTTATGCTGTTTAAATTAGCTAATACTGTAAAAAGTATATAATTGCAATACGCAAGTTAGTCTGAGGAGAAGTTTAAATGACCACCGTGAAAAGTCAAATCAAGACTGACCCCAAAATGGACGAAACTAGATATTAATTAGCATAAATCTTTTAAAATTAGTACGAAAAAATGTAATGCACGTAGAGAATTGTTTTATTAAATTAAAATGACGTAAAACTGTTCCATGCGTCCTCAATAGAGTTTGTCATTTCTAAAACCGGAAAACGTCATAGCTCAATGAGTAATGTTCTATTTTTAGATAACTTTTTAGCGGAACAATGTTTTGAAGCATAAATACAGCCGAATCACTACGTTCTCAAAATTGTTAGCATAGTAAAATTACGAAACGGTTTTGTTTCACGTCCGATCATTCAACTCACTTATATCATTCAACTCACTTATATCATTCAACTCACTTATATCATTCAACTCACTTATATCATTCAACTCACTTATATCATTCAACTCACTCATATCATTCAACTAACTCATATCATTCAACTCACTTATATCATTCAACTCACTCATATCATTCAACTAACTCATATCATTCAACTAACTCATATCATTCAACTCACTTACATCATTCAACTCACTTACATCATTCAACTCACTTATATCATTCAACTCACTTATATCATTCAACTCACTTATATCATTCAACTCACTTATATCATTCAACTCACTTATATCATTCAACTCACTTATATCATTCAACTCACTTATATCATTCAACTCACTCATATCATTCAACTCACTTATATCATTCAACTCACTTATATCATTCAACTCACTTATATCATTCAACTCACTTATATCATTCAACTCACTCATATCATTCAACTCACTTATATCATTCAACTAACTTATATCATTCAACTCACTTATATCATTCAACTCACTTATATCATTCAACTCACTTATATCATTCAACTCACTTATATCATTCAACTCACTTATATCATTCAACTCACTTATATCATTCAACTCACTTATATCATTCAACTCACTTATATCATTCAACTCACTTATATCATTCAACTCACTTATATCATTCAACTCACTTATATCATTCAACTCACTTATATCATTCAACTCACTTATATCATTCAACTCACTTATATCATTCAACTCACTTATATCATTCAACTCACTTATATCATTCAACTCACTTATATCATTCAACTCACTTATATCATTCAACTCACTTATATCATTCAACTCACTTATATCATTCAACTCACTTATATCATTCAACTCACTTATATCATTCAACTCACTTATATCATTCAACTCACTCATATCATTCAACTCACTCATATCATTCAACTCACTTATATCATTCAACTCACTTATATCATTCAACTCACTCATATCATTCAACTCACTTATATCATTCAACTCACTTATATCATTCAACTCACTCATATCATTCAACTCACTTATATCATTCAACTCACTTATATCATTCAACTCACTTATATCATTCAACTCACTTATATCATTCAACTCACTTATATCATTCAACTCACTTATATCATTCAACTCACTTATATCATTCAACTCACTTATATCATTCAACTCACTCATATCATTCAACTCACTTATATCATTCAACTCACTTATATCATTCAACTCACTTATATCATTCAACTCACTTATATCATTCAACTCACTTATATCATTCAACTCACTCATATCATTCAACTCACTTATATCATTCAACTCACTTATATCATTCAACTCACTCATATCATTCAACTCACTTATATCATTCAACTCACTTATATCATTCAACTCACTTATATCATTCAACTCACTTATATCATTCAACTCACTCATATCATTCAACTCACTTATATCATTCAACTCACTTATATCATTCAACTCACTTATATCATTCAACTCACTCATATCATTCAACTCACTCGTCATTAACTCACTAATATCATTCAACTCACTTATATCATTCAACTCACTTATATCATTCAACTCACTTATATCATTCAACTCACTTATATCATTCAACTCACTCGTCATTAACTCACTAATATCATTCAACTCACTCATATCATTCAACTCACTCGTCATTAACTCACTAATATCATTCAACTCACTTATATCATTCAACTCACTTATATCATTCAACTCACTTATATCATTCAACTCACTTATATCATTCAACTCACTCGTCATTAACTCACTAATATCATTCAACTCACTTATATCATTCAACTCACTTATATCATTCAACTCACTTATATCATTCAACTCACTCATATCATTCAACTCACTCGTCATTAACTCACTAATATCATTCAACTCACTTATATCATTCAACTCACTTATATCATTCAACTCACTCATATCATTCAACTCACGCGTATCATTCAACTCACTCCTATCATTCAACTCACGCATATCATTGAACTTACTCATATCGTTCAAAAGTTGCTGTCCTTAGTTCAGCATGCCATAAGTAAACGATCGGTTAAGCGGTAACAATGTACAAAATGCGGAGGTGACTAAGAGTTAATATACCACAGACAAATATTGAAAGGTTTTTTCCTTTTTCCAGGACTGAAAAATCAAATTATTATCTGATGATTTCATCTTTTAAACGTATTTCTTTTGAACACTTGCTACGTAATGTATAACGAAGTATACTTGTTTGGAAGTGAAGTAAATAGATGCATACAAATACAAATCTTTATAGATAAAGTAAACATCTCAACCACCCCCCCCCACCCATTAAACAAGCGTAACGCGATACCTTTCAAAAGCCCATCGTACTGTCTGGCTTCATTCATAACATAGCCTGATGCTACCATGGGTATATAACCTAGCCTGATGCTACCATGGATATCATAATCTAGTCTGATGCTACCATGGGTATCATAATCTAGCCTGATGCTACCATGGGTATATAACCTAGCCTGATGCTACCATGGGTATATAACCTAGCCTGATGCTACCATGGGTATATAATCTAGCCTGATGCTACCATGGGTATATAACCTAGCCTGATGCTACCATGGGTATCATAATCTAGCCTGATGCTACCATGGGTATCATAATCTAGCCTGATGCTACCATGGGTATCATAATCTAGCCTGATGCTACCATGGGTATATAATCTAGCCTGATGCTACCATGGGTATCATAATCTAGCCTGATGCTACCATGGGTATCATAATCTAGCCTGATGCTACCATGGGTATATAACAAAAGCCTGATGCTACCATGGGTATATAAACCTAGCCTGATGCTACCATGGGTATATAACCTAGCCTGATGCTACCATGGGTATCATAACCTAGCCTGATGCTACCATGGGTATATAACCTAGCCTGATGCTACCATGGGTATCATAATCTAGCCTGATGCTACCATGGGTATATAACCTAGCCTGATGCTACCATGGGTATCATAATCTAGCCTGATGCTACCATGGGTATCATAACCTAGCCTGATGCTACCATGGGTATCATAACCTAGCCTGATGCTACCATGGGTATATAACCTAGCCTGATGCTACCATGGGTATCATAACCTAGCCTGATGCTACCATGGGTATCTTAACCTAGCCTGATGCTACCATGGGTATCATAATCTAGCCTGATGCTACCATGGGTATATAATCTAGCCTGATGCTACCATGGGTATATAACCTAGCCTGATGCTACCATGGGTATCATAATCTAGCCTGATGCTACCATGGGTATCATAATCTAGCCTGATGCTACCATGGGTATCATAATCTAGCCTGATGCTACCATGGGTATCATAACCAGGCCTGATGCTACCATGGGTATATAATCTAGCCTGATGCTACCATGGGTATCATAATCTAGCCTGATGCTACCATGGGTATATAACCTAGCCTGATGCTACCATGGGTATATAATCTAGCCTGATGCTACCATGGGTATCATAATCTAGCCTGATGCTATCATGGGTATATAACCTAGCCTGATGCTACCATGGGTATCATAATCTAGCCTGATGCTACCATGGGTATATAACCTAGCCTGATGCTACCATGGGTATATAACCTAGCCTGATGCTACCATGGGTATCATAATCTAGCCTGATGCTACCATGGGTATATAACCAGCCTGATTCTACCATCGGTATATAACCTAGCCTGATGCTACCATGGGTATCATAATCTAGCCTGATGCTACCATGGGTATCATAATCTAGCCTGATGCTACCATGGGTATCATAATCTAGCCTGATGCTACCATGGGTATCATAATCTAGCCTGATGATACCATGGGTATCATAATCTAGTCTGATGCTACCATGGGTATATAACCTAGCCTGATGCTACGATGGGTATATAACTTCGCCTGATGCTACCATGGGTATCATATTCTAGCCTGATGCTACCATGGGTATCATAATCTAGCCTGATGCTACCATGGGTATCATAATCTAGCCTGATGCTACCATGGGTATCATAACCTAGCCTGATGCTACCATGGGTATATAACTTAGCCTGATGCTACCATGGGTATCATAATCTAGCCTGATGCTACCATGGGTATCATAATCTAGTCTGATGCTACCATGGGTATATAACCTAGCCTGATGCTACGATGGGTATATAACTTAGCCTGATGCTACCATGGGTATCATAATCTAGCCTGATGCTACCATGGGTATCATAATCTAGTCTGATGCTACCATGGGTATATAACCTAGCCTGATGCTACCATGGGTATCATAATCTAGCCTGATGCTACCATGGGTATCATAATCTAGCCTGATGCTACCATGGGTATATAACCTAGCCTGATGCTACCATGGGTATATAACCTAGCCTGATGCTACCATGGGTATCATAACCTAGCCTGATGCTACCATGGGTATATAACCTAGCCTGATGCTACCATGGGTATCATAACCTAGCCTGATGCTACCATGGGTATATAACCTAGCCTGATGCTACCATGGGTATATAACCTAGCCTGATGCTACCATGGGTATATAACCTAGTCTGATGCTACCATGGGTATATAACCTAGCCTGATGCTACCATGGGTATATAACCTAGCCTGATGCTACCATGGGTATCTTAACCTAGCCTGATGCTACCATGGGTATCATAATCTAGCCTGATGCTACCATGGGTATATAATCTAGCCTGATGCTACCATGGGTATATAACCTAGCCTGATGCTACCATGGGTATCATAATCTAGCCTGATGCTACCATGGGTATCATAATCTAGCCTGATGCTACCATGGGTATCATAATCTAGCCTGATGCTACCATGGGTATCATAACCAGGCCTGATGCTACCATGGGTATATAATCTAGCCTGATGCTACCATGGGTATCATAATCTAGCCTGATGTTACCATGGGTATATAACCTAGCCTGATGCTACCATGGGTATATAATCTAGCCTGATGCTACCATGGGTATCATAATCTAGCCTGATGCTATCATGGGTATATAACCTAGCCTGATGCTACCATGAGTATCATAATCTAGCCTGATGCTACCATGGGTATATAACCTAGCCTGATGCTACCATGGGTATATAACCTAGCCTGATGCTACCATGGGTATCATAATCTAGCCTGATGCTACCATGGGTATATAACCTAGCCTGATTCTACCATCGGTATATAACCTAGCCTGATGCTACCATGGGTATCATAATGTAGCCTGATGCTACCATGGGTATCATAATCTAGCCTGATGCTACCATGGGTATCATAATCTAGCCTGATGCTACCATGGGTATCATAATCTAGCCTGATGATACCATGGGTATCATAATCTAGTCTGATGCTACCATGGGTATATAACCTAGCCTGATGCTACGATGGGTATATAACTTCGCCTGATGCTACCATGGGTATCATATTCTAGCCTGATGCTACCATGGGTATCATAATCTAGCCTGATGCTACCATGGGTATCATAATCTAGCCTGATGCTACCATGGGTATCATAACCTAGCCTGATGCTACCATGGGTATATAACTTAGCCTGATGCTACCATGGGTATCATAATCTAGCCTGATGCTACCATGGGTATCATAATCTAGTCTGATGCTACCATGGGTATATAACCTAGCCTGATGCTACCATGGGTATATAACTAGCCTGATGCTACCATGGGTATCATAATCTAGCCTGATGCTACCATGGGTATCATAATCTAGCCTGATGCTACCATGGGTATATAACCTAGCCTGATGCTACCATGGGTATCATAATCTAGCCTGATGCTACCATGGGTATCATAATCTAGCCTGATGCTACCATGGGTATATAACCTAGCCTGATGCTACCATGGGTATATAACCTAGCCTGATGCTACCATGGGTATCATAATCTAGCCTGATGCTACCATGGGTATATAACCTAGCCTGATGCTACCATGGGTATCATAACCTAGCCTGATGCTACCATGGGTATATAACCTAGCCTGATGCTACCATGGGTATATAACCTAGCCTGATGCTACCATGGGTATATAACCTAGTCTGATGCTACCATGGGTATATAACCTAGCCTGATGCTACCATGGGTATATAACCTAGCCTGATGCTACCATGGGTATATAACCTAGCCTGATGCTACCATGGGTATATAACCTAGCCTGATGCTACCATAGGGTATCATAACCTAGCCTGATGCTACCATGGGTATCATAATCTAGCCTGATGCTACCATGGGTATCATAATCTAGCCTGATGCTACCATGGGTATATAACCTAGCCTGATGCTACCATGGGTATATAACCTAGCCTGATGCTACCATGGGTATCATAACCTAGCCTGATGCTACCATGGGTATATAACCTAGCCTGATGCTACCATGGGTATCATAATCTAGCCTGATGCTACCATGGGTGTGCTTTATTTTGATTGGCCTAGGAAACCCTTTAAATTAGAAACGTCACCTGGTTTCTAGGTCTAGTTAATTCTTTAACAGTCGGCTAATAATATGGAAATCGATTTAGTTTTTTATTTTTAAAAATCGAAACTTTAGGCAGTGTGTTTTAAAATAATAAATAAATAATAACAAAATAAACTATAGCATTGTCTTAATGAACCACACATTTATTACATCATTATCTGTGCGCCAACAACATGACACACATAAATTGTTCACTTTTGTAGATGTTTTGTGTATGGAATCATGGGATGCAAGGGGGAATAATCACTAACAAGAATGGCTGCCAAATTTAAAACTGAACTCTTGGATTTGATGAGTTTGATAAATGAAATGAAATCAAAGTTGTTTTAAAAATTACATGTAAATCATGAACTAATCTGCGGATATATATAGAAATAAATAATCTATAGATATAAATATTCTATAGATATAAATAATCTATAGAATACAGATGGCGGACCTCACTTTCTTGAAAGCTGATCATTTATGATTTTATATCTATAGTGTTTAAGTACTGAACGGTGTGTGTGGGGGGGGGGTACTACCCAAATCAAAAGATTCTTTGGAAGTCGAAACCCTGTGCTGCCTGCCTCATCGTTATACAAGTCGAAACCCTGTGCTGCCTGCCTCATCGTTATACAAGTCGAAACCCTGTGCTGCCTGCCTCATCGTTATACAAGTCGAAACCCTGTGCTGCCTGCCTCATCGTTATACAAGTCGAAACCCTGTGCTGCCTGCCTCATCGTTATACAAGTCGAAACCCTGTGCTGCCTGCCTCATCGTTATATCGAATGTTGAAGCTACCGGAGGTAACATGCGAGGAATGCCATCCCATATGGTATTGATTCTCTCTGGTGTATTCAACGGGATCTCTCCCCTTCATGTCTCTCCGACCGGCCTATATGAAGGCACTGGCGGCAGCACTGTCCCTGCACCTAGCCAGGGTACTCACCTTTCGTTTTTGACACGTGGTCTCGGCTTGAGCAAATGGGCATCGCATGTCAAAGCCGAGATCCCGAAGCCGTTGTTTTGAAAGCTTATAACGTGACGCTGTGTTGTGCGCCTGCAGGGCTATGTGTGCGGATTGGGTTAGGGTTAGGGTTGGTTAACAAGTTCACTCTAAAAAGGTATAGTTAATGCACCTCTAGTTTTAAAATTTTGAGAGAACGAAATTGCTTCTGAAGAGCGCCAGTGTGATTGTTAATATTTTATTATTCATTGTTTGAAGTACATTCAATATTGGAGATTTTAGCTCTTCTCCACCACATTCATGGAGATATTATATTCCCATATTTGCGAACCTTCTATGAAGCGATGCTCATAAAAAAATACAATGCTATTTGTCAATTATAATAACAGTTTCCTTTTTCTTAATCTTTTAAAACTTTTCTAAATGTATTCAGAAAGTTGAGAGGGGAAACGGTGAATTAATTAGTCTCCTACTACACTGAAAGTAAACAATGAGTTAGTTACCATCCCGGGAGCATACTCAACAGTCTCGAAAAGTTTCATGACGATCGGGTGAATGGTTTAGTCAGCTATAAAGGACATGCACACACACACACACACAGACATACTTTGACTTTTATAAATATAGATTATTTTGCACACCTCTTGATGCACACATTGTATTAAAATATAAGCTAAAACAATGACGTCATAGCGTTACGGATCATCCATCCAGCCATCATGTGACTTGGGTTATTATTATATTGTTTATATTCTATACTGTACAGAGTCAATGACGTTATTATATTGTTTATATTCTATACTGTACAGAGGCAATGACGTTATTATATTGTTTATATTCTATACTGTACAGAGGCAATGACGTTATTATATTGTTTATATTCTATACTCTACAGAGGCAATGACGTTATAATATTGTTTATATTCTATACTGTACAGAGGCAATAACGTTATTAACTAATTAGCTACACTGTACAGCTGTTGGATTCATCTTTTCATTTTGAAATATTTATAAAATTAGTTGTAGCCTGACATTTCAACTGAAATAACCACCTCTCCCTCACCACTCCCCCACCACTCCCCCATTACTCCCCCACCACTCCCCCACCCCTTCCTCCAAAGTCGGTCTAAGTGATTATGTTATAATACTGACCTCTAAGGGGACCCTTTCCTAGGACAAGGCTAAGTTCCATCTCCTTTCCTAGGACAAGGCTAAGTTCCATCTCCTTTCCTAGGACAAGGCTAAGTTCCATCTCCTTTCCTAGGACAAGGCTAAGTTCCATCTCCTTTCCTAGGACAAGGCTAAGTTCCATCTCAAGTTAGGTGTCGTTGTTTCACTGACCACCGGTAACTCCAGCCATCCGCTTGTGTGCAGCACATACATGGATCGATGACCCATTATCGCCCGCGTTCTGCTGTCCTCTCCTGCTCACCCCTTCACGTTAAAGCACATCACGTGATCATCTCTTTATTGAATCTTCATTCACCGGACTTCCCTTTACCCATCCTCTAACACGCATGTCCTAACTTTACCCACCTTCCCACACGCCAGTGCTAACTTTACACACCTTACCACACGCCAGTCCTAACTTTACCCACCTTCCCACGCGCCAGTCCTAACTTTACCCATCCTCTAACACGCCTGCCCTAACTTTACCCACCTTCCCACACGCCAGTCCTAACTTTACCCACCTTACCACACGCCTGTCCTAACTTTACCCACCTTACCACACGCCTGTCCTAACTTTACCCATCTTCCCACACGCCAGTCCTTACTTTACCCATCTTCCCACACGCCAGTCCTAACTTTACCCACCTTCCCACTCGCCAGTCCTAACTTTACCCACCTTCCGACACGCCAGTCCTAACTTTACCCATCTTACCACACGCCAGTCCTAACTTTACCCATCTTCCCACACGCCAGTCCTAACTTTACCCACCTTCCCACACGCCAGTCCTAACGTTACCCACCTTCCCACACGCCAGTCCTAACTTTACCCACCTTCCCACACGCCAGTCCTAACTTTACCCATCTTACCACACGCCTGTCCTATGAAATCTCCAAATATTGTTTACCCTTTATATATTGTTTATTTGTAATTTTTATTGAAACACACTTATTCAAAATAAATGAATGTTAATTTACAAATCAGCTGAAATTGCTCCCTAATCAGATTGAATTGACTAGTTCAAATTCCGTTGGTGGCAGAGCTAAACTTAATCGCATACCATCGCCTTTTTTAAAAAGAAAAAAATATTGATAGCAAATGAAATAAAAGCTGTTTTCTTTTTTTAGGTCATCTTTTATTAAATATCAACTTTTAATCACATCTCATATATCATATATATATATATATATATAATATATATATATATATATATATATATATATAGATATATATATATATATATATATATATATATTTACATATAAGACGCATTTGTTGTCTGTCTGTCTGTTACCTAATAACTGAAGATCCAGATATCCAAATAACGTGAATTGTGGTACACATTTGTACACATTGTAGTTTTTTCCGTATATGAGCTTTATAAATATCATATTTCCCGTGTAGGTAGAAGCATGAAACTTTCGGTGGTTGTTAAGTATCATTTGGCTTTGTTAACAGGTAAAATAAAAATATAAATTATCACTTACTGGGGGCCCTAATGTAGTTTTTTTTCTCTCTTATATTTAAAACTGACTCAACACTAATTCTTCAACTTCCCGTGAAGGTAGAAGCATGAAACTTTGGGAACTTGCTAAATGCACTCTTATGACGATAATTGGCAAACAATGATTTAAAAATTTTCACTCATGGGTGGCCGGGGCCCAATCCCGTTTTTTTTTCTTATATGGGCTATATAAAACTGAATCAACACTAATTCCTCATCTTTCTTTGTAGGTAGAAACATGAACTTTGGAAAGTTGATGAGTACCCTCCCGTGATGGTAGCAGTCGAAAAAACAATTATCACTAACTGGGGGGCCCGGGGCCCAAATGTTTTACATATAAGACGCATTTGTTGTCTGTTTGTCTGTTCCCTAATAACTCAATATCCAGACAACCAAATAACGTGAAATTTGGTACACATTCACAAAATTACATGGGAAAACTTCTTAAACAGGTTTCTTTACATATATATAAGATATTGGGGGCCGGGGGCCCAAAATATAGTTTTTTCCTTATATGAGCTTTATAAAAAATAAATATTATCCTATTTCCCGTGTAGGTAGAAGCATTAAACTTTCGGTGGTTGTTAAGTATCATTTGGCGATGGTAGCAGGTAAAAACATTATATAAATTATCACTCAGTCTCTTGGGGTTGCTGGTATAGACTTGCAGACACCATGCTTTTCTCATGGACAGTTGTATGTGGCCTGCTCCAGAGTTGGCAAAGAGGAAAATCTTTTTGTACACACTCAAAATGGAACTGCCAAAAATGTTGTCTATCACATTGCTTTAAGTTAAATGTACCCTTTATTGCATGCAAATAAACAGTTGTGTACGCTTCTACAGAAAACCTTATTTTAAACCCTGGAAAAGCCGGGTACTTGCCCCTAGTATATATATAATTCACCAAAGCGAGTATTTGCAAACAAGCATGACGAATGACGCTCGCTGGGGTCGACCAATCAAGCGAAGTGGGTTAAAACAGGGGGTGGGTTGGCATGTTTCGAGACCAACAATGCTTCTTCACTTCACTTGCGCTATTCCTTCTCAGAATTACATTTGATTCGTAGTGTAGTGGTTACCACGTCCGCCTTACACGCGGAAGGTCCTTGGTTCCACCCCCAGCGAAGACATTGATTTTTAATTTTTTTTCTAAATGTGTGTTTGTGCCTGTTCTTTACCCCTTTTTTGCGAACATGGCTGACCCTCGCTTGGATCGGCCAATCGTAGTTTATGTTTGCAAGCTGCGGTGGTGGGCAGGTAGCAACAATGCGTCGGTGGTCCCCCCACCACCGACGTTTACTCGCGTTGTTTTGATTGCTTCATACTGTACTTTGTGTCCGTTCTTTCCCCCCTTTCTTTGCACTATCCATGTGCAAGTCTGCGGCGTATGCTACGCCGTGGGGCGTATCTAGTTACCTTTATTCTTTCAAGTTTTTGAAAGCTGGATCATGATAGCTTTTCGCGACAATATTCGTCAAAATCGTCTATTGGCCTCAAGTAGATTTTAATAATATTTTTAAAAGATGAAAACCTTTCGGTCGTGTGCTAACCAATGAAAACTGTTGGGCCGTGTGCTAACCAATGAAAACTGTTGGGCCGTGTGCTAACCAATGAAAACTGTTGGGCCGTGTGCTAACCAATGAAAACTGTTGGGCCGTGTGCTAACCAATGAAAACTGTTGGGTCGTGTGCTAACCAATGAAGACTGTTGGGCCGTGTGCTAACCAATGAAAACGGTTGGGTTGTGTGCTAACCAATGAAAACTGTTGGGTCGTGTGCTAACCAATGAAGACTGTTGGGCCGTGTGCTAACCAATGAAAACTGTTGGGTCGTGTGCTAACCAATGAAGACTGTTGGGCCGTGTGCTAACCAATGAAAACTGTTGGGCCGTGTGCTAACCAATGAAAACGGTTGGGTTGTGTGCTAACCAATGAAAACCTTTCGGTCGTGTGCTAACCAATGAAAACCTTTCGGTCGTGTGCTAAGCAATGAAAACCTTTCGGTCGTGTGCTAACCAATGAAAACCTTTCGGTCGTGTGCTAAGCAATGAAAACCTTTCGGTCGTGTGCTAACCAATGAAAACTGTTGGGTCGTGTGCTAACCAATGAAAACTGTTGGGTCGTGTGCTAACCAATGAAAACTGTTGGGTCGTGTGCTAACCAATGAAAACTGTTGGGTCGTGTGCTAACCAATGAAAACTGTTCGGTCGTGTGCTAACCAATGAAAACCTTTCGGTCGTGTGCTAACCAATGAAAACTGTTCGGTCGTGTGCTAACCAATGAAGACTGTTGGGTCGTGTGCTAACCAATGAAAACTGTTGGGTCGTGTGCTAACCAATGAAAACTGTTGGGTCGTGTGCTAACCAATGAAAACCTTTCGGTCGTGTGCTAACCAATGAAAACTGTTCGGTCGTGTGCTAACCAATGAAGACTGTTGGGTCGTGTGCTAACCAATGAAAACTGTTGGGTCGTGTGCTAACCAATGAAAACTGTTGGGTCGTGTGCTAACCAATGAAAACTGTTGGGTCGTGTGCTAACCAATGAAAACCTTTCGGTCGTGTGCTAACCAATGAAGACTGTTGGGTCGTGTGCTAACCAATGAAAACTGTTGGGTCGTGTGCTAAGCAATGAAAACCTTTCGGTCGTGTGCTAACCAATGAAAACCTTTCGGTCGTGTGCTAACCAATGAAGACTGTTGGGTCGTGTGCTAACCAATGAAGACTGTTGGGTCGTGTGCTAACCAATGAAAACTGTTGGGTCGTGTGCTAACCAATGAAAACTGTTGGGTCGTGTGCTAACCAATGAAAACTGTTGGGTCGTGTGCTAAGCAATGAAAACCTTTCGGTCGTGTGCTAACCAATGAAAACCTTTCGGTCGTGTGCTAACCAATGAAGACTGTTGGGTCGTGTGCTAACCAATGAAAACTGTTGGGTCGTGTGCTAACCAATGAAAACTGTTGGGTCGTGTGCTAACCAATGAAAACCTTTCGGTCGTGTGCTAAGCAATGAAAACCTTTCGGTCGTGTGCTAACCAATGAAAACTGTTGGGTCGTGTGCTAACCAATGAAAACTGTTGGGTCGTGTGCTAACCAATGAAAACTGTTGGGTCGTGTGCTAACCAATGAAAACTGTTGGGTCGTGTGCTAACCAATGAAAACTGTTGGGTCGTGTGCTAACCAATGAAGACTGTTGGGTCGTGTGCTAACCAATGAAAACTGTTGGGTCGTGTGCTAACCAATGAAAACTGTTGGGTCGTGTGCTAACCAATGAAAACTGTTGGGTCGTGTGCTAACCAATGAAAACCTTTCGGTCGTGTGCTAAGCAATGAAAACTGTTGGGTCGTGTGCTAACCAATGAAGACTGTTGGGTCGTGTGCTAACCAATGAAGACTGTTGGGTCGTGTGCTAACCAATGAAAACTGTTGGGTCGTGTGCTAAGCAATGAAAACCTTTCGGTCGTGTGCTAACCAATGAAAACCTTTCGGTCGTGTGCTAAGCAATGAAAACCTTTCGGTCGTGTGCTAACCAATGAAAACCTTTCGGTCGTGTGCTAAGCAATGAAGACTGTTGGGTCGTGTGCTAACCAATGAAAACTGTTGGGTCGTGTGCTAACCAATGAAAACCTTTCGGTCGTGTGCTAACCAATGAAGACTGTTGGGTCGTGTGCTAACCAATGAAAACTGTTCGGTCGTGTGCTAACCAATGAAAACTGTTGGGTCGTGTGCTAACCAATGAAAACTGTTGGGTCGTGTGCTAAGCAATGAAAACCTTTCGGTCGTGTGCTAACCAATGAAAACCTTTCGGTCGTGTGCTAAGCAATGAAAACCTTTCGGTCGTGTGCTAACCAATGAAGACTGTTGGGTCGTGTGCTAACCAATGAAGACTGTTGGGTCGTGTGCTAACCAATGAAAACTGTTGGGTCGTGTGCTAAGCAATGAAAACCTTTCGGTCGTGTGCTAACCAATGAAAACCTTTCGGTCGTGTGCTAAGCAATGAAAACCTTTCGGTCGTGTGCTAACCAATGAAGACTGTTGGGTCGTGTGCTAACCAATGAAAACCTTTGGGTCATTTTCTAACCCTATCAGAGTGTGAGCAATACAATTCATATTTCCCCTTTAAGTTTCACGTTGCTCGGATCCCTCACCCCCTCCCCCCAACTCTCTTGTCATGTGACTCTTACATCAACAATCCCTGTATCCCTCAGCAAATACCAGTCCTGGCTTGGTAGCTAGTCGAATTTCATGGACTTCGTTCAAAACATTTCCGCTTTCAGACGTCCAGTTGTTTTAGAAATATGTATTTACGCCTTTCAAAATAAAGGACAATCGGAGTCATCATCACATTTTCTGTCCATGACATTTATTCTCAGAAGTTATATTTCATTTTGAAATTCATTAATTTGAATTTTTGTTGATGATTTTAACAAAAAATGATTGGAATTGTAAAGACTGAAATTTCTCTTTAATTATGTTTACCTATTTCAGAAAAAATATCCTAAATAGTTTTAAGATCTTATTTTTTTAAAAAATGAATCAACTTTTCCTTTACAAAACGTTATAACTCTGAATGCAATGATGCGATTTGTGCAAGAGAATGCAATGATGCAATTTGTGCAAGAGAATGCAAGGATACGATTTGTGCAAGAGAATGCAAGGATACGATTTGTGCAAGAGAATGCAATGATGCGATTTGTGCAAGAGAATGCACGGATACGATTTGTGCAAGAGAATGCAATGATGCGATTTGTGCAAGAGAGTGAAAGGATGCGATTTGTACTGATATGTTTGGCTAATGACAAGACCGGTCACGAAGATGCAGTGGTCGACAGTCGAACCACCATTGGTCTAAATGGATTGCTTGTTTTAGGACCCGGAGCGCAGTCAACAATGGATTGGCTTCATATGAGGGGAACACTTTGTTTGAGAACATGGGCCATCGCTTGGCCAAAATTTGATTTGTTTTATGTTACCTAGCAACGTGACACTTGCTTTACAATTTTTTTTACCAACCTGCTATTTCTATAGAAGGTGGCACGTCCATTTCATAATTAGGAAGATTGATATTTCTAAAGAATGATTTTATCATAATTGTATGACATTCGGTCACTTTAGATCCCCGAGATTTTTTTTAACAAGGAACACTCAACTATATATGTTTAGTTATACTATATATATATATATACTAGGGTTGTACCGGATTTCGGCTCCGACTCCGGCCGGATTTCAAAAACATTGAATCCGTTACAGTCCTAATACATGCATGTGTTTATTTATTTATTTTACGTGCGATCGATGATCCAAACATCAATGATCAATTCAAATGAAAAAGTTCATTACTTTTCCAAGGGTCTAATTAATACTATTATTAACAGTATTACAGCACAATTAAATATTTACGCGTTCTTGAAACAGCAAAGATGCTCTCAAAATAAAGTTAACAGCATTTTCTAAAATAAACAACTAATAAATATAATAATTGTGAGAGACGTGTTGTTGTGTTTACATTGTATGAGAATGCAATGACTTGACCTAGTATGAAACACGTGGTCTGAGAGGTGAACTGTAAGCGTGCTGGTCAAGGACTGAGAGAATAGCTGGCTATAAATGTACGGTTCAAGAGGCAACCGGGTTGGTGGATTGCAGTTGATTGCACACGAGCTGTTTAGGAAGTTAATTGTACAGTTGATCACAGTGGATTGTATATAGTGATTAAAGACAGTTGTTAACCAGACCACAGTGTGTTAAAGCCTTGTCACTTGACCAGCCATAAATTCTATTACATGGTGTCAGAAGTGGAGGACAACAAGACTATTTGAAGTACTGACGCCATATCTATTACAATAATTAAAACATTAATTTTATAACTATAAAAAATAAAAATGCAATTGCTAAGCTCCTTTCAAGTATTTTTTTTTCTTGCCTGAAAAATAATTCTTTAAAACTTACGGTATATATGATTGTGTCAATGGCATCTGCTCTAGCTGTGTTGGCAATCTCTTTAAGTCTTCCCACAAGACTTTTTCCCATCAGTAATTCATGTATCATTTCATTGTCAAGGGTTGTTAAAATGGTCACGAATCTCCTTTGATTAGTTTTGTTCACGTCAACTCACAGATCAAATTACTGGCACTCAAGATTCTATTTTAATTACGGAACATGGACATTTTCCTCTGACTTGCCACATTTAGACAAGCATAGGAAGACTGAATAAACAAACTGATGATACAAGTAGATCGTGAAAAGGGGTGGGTGTAGAACGGCTAAAGTAATATATTATTCTGAGTAGAAATTAGGAGATTTTTTGTGATCATGATAAAACGCCTTATGATAGTAAGAGTTAAAAAAAAACAAATCATATGATGTGAGAAATATTCTCCTATCATGTGATGTGAGATATATTATCCTATCATGTGATGTGAGATATATTATCCTATCATGTGATGTGAGATATATTATCCTATCATGTGATGTGAGATATATTATCCTATCATGTGATGTGAGATATATTCTCCTATCATGTGATGTGAGATATATTCTCCTATCATGTGATGTGAGATATATTCTCCTATCATGTGATGTGAGATATATTCTCCTATCATGTGATGTGAGATATATTCTCCTATCCTCCAGGTGTTCCCACTGCTCATCCTCTTGACTCCCACCACTCGTATTAAGTCCGTTTGGAGCCTCAACAAGTAGCCGAGAGATTGGGCCTTACTTGACCGCGTTTCCGGTCAAACTTCCTATTTTGTCACTGTCGCCGGAGTCCTGTACTTTCTCTGCGGGACCTTCTCTTAGCGTGGTTCTCGGTTGTATGGAAAACGTTATGTCCCCTTTTCTAGGTTCTCTCCCTTGATTCCATGCTCTAAGTCTAAGTACTATTGACACAGTCATTTAGTGGGTAGGTGGTTCTTAGTCGTAACTTCCCCCTTTACGTCTCATAAGTAAATACAATATTGTGTAAAAGCATAATGAGTCACAGAGTATGTGTTTCCTTGTGTCAAACATAATG